>JXCR01137537.1:0-32874 GCA_002079205.1 Phalaenopsis hybrid cultivar | reverse complement strand
TCTGGTTGAAGCGGCACTGAATCTAGGAACTTCCATTTGTAAGTTAAACTCAACCAAATCAAAGTTTACTAACTTCACTCACTCAAAGTCCGAGAGTAAATTATTTATATAGATATATCTAACCACAATAGAAAAGATTCCCCCATAACTTCAAAACAACAAAATGACTCATTTTGACATGAAGATCTCCTTTATTTTAATTATTTACAAAAAGAAGACTATTGATTTTTTTAATAAAATACTAGCCGCATAAATCAAATCTTTTTAGAAAAGATTCGAGTAAGAAGTTTCAAGCAATAAAAAAGGACAACTTAAATATATACAATAACTGCCCAAATAAAAAATGCCAACAGTTTTTTTTAATAGTTGAATTTTATCCTTAATTAATAAAAAAATCAATTAAAGTGNATTCCATCACTACATGTTCTCATATCTGGTTGAAGCGGCACTGAATCTAGGAACTTCCATTTGTAAGTTAAAAACTCAACCAAATCAAAGTTTACTAACTTCACTCAATCAAAGCCCGAGAGTAAATTAGTTATATACATATATCTAACCACAATAGAGAAGATTCCCCCATAACTTCAAAACAACAAAATGACTCATTTTGACATGAAGAACTCCTTTATTTTAATTATTTACAAAAAGAAGACTACTGATTTTTTTAATAAAATACTAGCCGCATAAGTCAAATCTTTTTAGAAAAGATTCAAGTAAGAAGTTTCAAGCAATAAAAAAGGACAACTTAAATATATATAATAACTGCCCAAATAGAAAATGCCAACAGTTTTCTTTAATAGTTGAATTTTATCCTTAATTAATAAAAAAATCAATTAAAGTATTATATTCCAACCGTATTAAATTTGTTTTATCAGAATTATTAAATTCTTACACCAAAAAAAAACCATTTATAAAATTTCCCAGGCTGAATATCCAAACTTAACAATGAAATTTAGCATCATAGATGGAACAGTTTAAAAATGGATGGCCTTACCATGAAAGGTGAAAAATTATAGGTAGGGTGACTTATCGGAGGAAAGGAAAGTGCAGAATTTTTAATCAGAGGGTCGATAAAAATTGGATTGTTGAATAAAACACTCCGCATAGAAATCATCAAGGCATTTATTGTTACAGATATATTTTATTTTTGGTAGCAAGAGCTTCAATCCCTAATGCGATATTGGAAAAATAAAACTTACAGAGAATCATCTTTATGCATTTAATCTAGCAAAGTCATGATACACAAGTTGTACCTGCGCCATCAATCTCTCCAGCATGTCCTGGCTGCTCATCACCAATAATCCCATCGACAGCGGAACAAATTAATGCTCCATCTGATGCCCCAGCATCGTCAACAGGAAGAGGTTCTTCAGTTTCCGTTTGCCCTGAAACATGAAATCTCAAAGCTTATTCGTGAAGGCAGACATCATCCACCCTAATGGAAAATTAGCAATCAAGGAGCACAAACCAGCTGATCCGTCGGTTTCTTCGCCTTCAATCTCCTGCTTCGCTGCCTCCAGCACCACCGTGGTTTCGTCTTCTGCAGGGACCGGATTTTCTGATATCGAATCCGAGACGTCGATGTGTTGCTTTTTGGCCGGGGCCTCGTCGTTCTCGAAAGGCTCCAGATCCGCTAGTTTCCTCTTTTGATCCAAGGAATCCGGCGCCGAAACTTCAACAGAAGCGACCGCCGTCACTTCTTCAAGCTTTTCATGCGCTTCCGGCTCTGTTTCCTTCAACGGTTGAAAAACCTCACTTTTCTCGCATACTATTTCCGTATTAACTTCTTCCTCCGCCATTGAAAAGAGCTATCGATGTTCGACAGAAGGGTAAAGAGATAAACAACCAAATCTATCAACAATTTATGGGGTTTTAGAGGCGTAGTGATGAGATTGAAGAAGACAAGCAAAAACGGCGACGATATCGGCCTTACGCTAGGGTTTCTGCCGAGGTTGGGTATCCAGAAAAATCCTAAAGAAATGGTAAAACAAGGTTCGTTAGCGCTAGTTTTATTTAGGAAGGATAGCATTTAGAGGGGCATTTTGGGATGTCCGGTATTTTTTAATTATTCTAAAAGAAAAAATACTCTAAAATTAAGGGTCATGTACCTAATATCAATATATCATAGAACTTGCACACAAAAAGCCTCATGAGCCTGGGTTAGCCCAAATATTTGAAAGACATGACTCTTGTTAGAGTGGCCCGCCAACCTCATTCATCGATGTGACAGTTGTCTTATACTAGTTGTTGAGCTGATATACTTAATTGTCTTGGCGAACTAGCTCATCAAACTGGTTTTACTATTTTATAAGATGAACTAACAAATCATACTCATGTTCTGGCTCTCTATAATACTAGTAATTATAATAATGCAAAAATCAATGTTGACACAAAAGATTCGCATGTATCACTTTTTCATTTATAACTATGAGTCGCCTAATACATCTACCGTAGACAGATTTAATACTACACGACTTACGTATTAATATATTTTTTTCTTGTATGTGTATAAAAAAGAGAGAGAGAGAGACTTAAGAAAGGGGACTCTCTGAGTCTTTTCAGGGACTCTCCCACTGAACCTTTATTGTCCCCTCTTCTGATTGGATCATTTGTTAGAGGGGGATCAGAAAGTATAATGTATTGTCTGGGCCTTGAGCATGCATCCATCTTTTTCTTTTACATTCATTGCATAGATCTCTCCCAAGTTATGTGAGCTCGCGAACCGTACAATACTCGATGTCCTAAAAAAATTCAACATCCTGAAAGAAATTGCGAGTGTGGATTTTTTAGACCTAGAACTTGTTGTTTCCGACACAGCCTTGACCCAAAGATTATAAGAAGGCACATTGAAATACGTGCTTGGCTTGTAGAAGCCAAAGACCTTGGTCGAGATCTTTGAGCTTGCTAATAATCACATTTTTGTTGAGGAATGAGATTCTCAGTTGGCTCCTTTAGACCTTAAAAATCCATGAAGAGGTTTCAAGAATAGCCCCGTCAGGATCAAAGGAATCCAAAAAGTCAATTTAGCAAGGGAAATTGCATGGCACCTCACTAAACGCAATTTAGATGACGTAAGTGAGAATCTTCTTACAGAGTTTTAGTTGAGAAAAGACACCAGAGAAAATAAGAACCACCTTGGTTCTCTCTAACCTAAGTTACATCATTAAGCATGTCTATGATTGAGAACATTGAGGTCAACCAAAATAAAAATTTCTTTAAGAATTTATTCCATATGAAGACGGTAAGTCATATGAGTGATCCCAACATATACTATGCCCACAATATGAATATTGATCATAAAACTGAGGAGTTTTAATATGGGGATGTTAAAGGAAATTGTGGCCCATGAGGATAACACCCGAAGGGAAGGGAAGGCAGCTACCAAATATGTTAACAACGAACCCACTCTTGTAAGAGGTGTGCATATTATTAGCGTATAAACCATCTCTGGCAGAGATGGACTGGAAGCCTCATCAATGTCTAATTTAAAGTGCTTAAAGATTGGAGAATTTCATTTGGCTATTATGGCCAAACTGACGACATCAACTCATCCTCCCATCACTTTCACAAATGTTGATTTACCCACTGGCAAGATTCCTTCAATGATGTTAGCATGGTCACTGTAGTAATCTTGGACTACCAGATCATGAGCATCTTGATGGACATGGGTATCTTCGTCAATATCCTCTTCAAATGAGTCTTTGAGAAGATGGGTGTGGCCACCAATCAACTCACACCTTCCTCAGACCCACTTTACGAATTCTCCAGGGAGAGAAAAAAGAAGTGTGATTTGATAACCTTGCCTTTAATGTGGGGAGAACAAAACCTGTAGTGCACGACATTAGCTGACATTGTTATTAAAGATGTACCTAATGCATATAACTCCTCGTTGAAAGACCACTGTTGAATACCTTCAAAGCGATGTCTTTTACCTAGCACGTTGCATTAAAGTTTTTGGTGTAGTAAAAGTCATCACTATTCATAGAGACATAATTCAATCAAGATCTAGTTATCTATGGGATGCAAAGAAAGGGCAAAAACATTTTCTCCATCTTGATACCAATAAAGATAGTGGATTGGAATTCAGCAAAGACAAAAAAAGGATTTAGGATTCGTTTGGGGGGCGGTGCAGCACCGCACCACGGTTTTGTCTATTTTAGGTAAATTGCATTTAGACTTCTTTTTCAAAAAGATACCACTGAAATCTGTGTTTTTTCACCGGTACTGGCTAGGTCTGGTAATAGTTTTCTTACTGCAATATGAATTTTTCAAAAAAGAAAAAATTGCAATAGTCATCATAGCTTTTTGAACAATAGATTATTCTTCAAGAGCTCCACAATTGATTTTTAATAAGTTACAGCTGCCTCAAACAAACCCTTATTCACAAACATGGGGACCAATTGGTCTTGATCTTAAAGAAGCGCCATGATATGTTTGTATGGATCGCTCGTGAGATGCCTTGGGCAGACAATGACATCGCTTGCCATGGATTGAACTTAAGTGAGGAATAAAACACATCAAGCAAAAGATGAGGGTTGTGGCAAACACTTTAGCCCAAATTATCGGGCAAGATGTCGAGTTCTTAGATGCCACCTTCATTCATGACATACAATATCCTGAATGACTGGCCAATATTTTGATGGTGGAGTAGCAAATAAAAAGTTGATGATGTGCATCAACTTCACTGGCCTCAACTCAACGTGCTAGAAAGTCAGTGATCTAATACCGAGAATTGACGTGTTGGTTGACTCTCTTGTGGTGTTTTCAAGCATGAGTTTTTTTTACTCATTCTTAGGCTATCATAAAGTTAAAATGCACCCGACCGATGCACTAAAAATTGTCTTCATTACTATGGAGTCTACTATTATAATGTAATGTCTTTAAGTCAAAACAATACTAGATCAACGTACAAAAAACTGATGGATGTATATTTCTCAAATTAAATAGAAAAAAGGGATATTGAAATCTATATCAATGATCTCCTAATAAAAAGTAGGTCATTGAAATCTATATCTAGAAAAAAATTTTTGCAATTTATAGGAAGTTTAACTTAAAGCTCAATCCTCTAAAATGTATTTTGAGAGCTAACTCATAGTGTATCATTTTTTATGTCGTGTTCAATTATTTAAATAATTAAATATTCAAGATCTGTATGATCCCTTTATTTTCAAAATTCAAAATGAAACCAACACTCGCAAAATTGTCTTGAGATTTGTGTTACGCCCAAGATTCATGTCGAATAATAGAAATTTGTAGATGGCATATCAAAGTCAAAGGAATATAAGTTGAAGTAAGAATATATGTTATTATTAGTTAACTATTCATTAATAAGTAATAATTATATGTTCAAGACAATTTGTTATCTAATTTTTTTTAAAATTAATTTAAATTGTAAGTTGGTTGCTAAAAATTAAGACAAATATATGATGTATTATATGTAAGAACTTGAAGATAAGTAATAATTTTAATTTCGGGATATTTATTGAGATGTGTGATTTAATTAATAATAAATTTTGTAAAAATCAAATTCTTTTTTAGGTTATTATAACCAATTACTTCATTTTTTGTAAGAGTTTTCAATGGAAAAGAAGAAAACATAACAACTAAAGAATAATTAAGGTGGCGCCTATATGTTATATTCAACAGTGTCATGACTCCATATAAAGCAAAAATTACTAGAAAAATAGAGAGCATGGCGTTGGAGCACTGGACAATTTCCTTCATAGCATTACTTGTGGCTCCTCAGAGCTAAATTTATGAAACCATAACGCGTTAATGGTGCAAAAAATACTTTAAAACCCCAAAGCTCAGATTTTCATCATTGGATTATAATGTTGTAATGTTAAATGCACAATGGTAAAAAACTTTAAGATAGAGAATTAAGCACCACAAAACTGCACGATGGAGCGCCTTAGTGCCATAATAAAAAAAATTAAGCTCCTCAACACTAAAAATTAGTGTCATAATGCTTGGAATTATGAATGAAAGCTAAAATGTCAGAGAAAGTAATGCCTCAAAGTTATATGCGACACTTCAATTTTGAAGCACATTCAAACATACTTTGGGGATTTTCTTGGAGACTTAATGGGGTTATTAGGTCGGGACTCATTTACTGAAAAAAATATGGAGGATGTATGATATGAATTTCATATTGTATGGTTTTTTCTCCTAAACGTACAAGTGCTCACAATATTTTCATGTACTTCTACTTTGGCGCTACATGAATGATGACACTCATATCATTCAGTACTAGTCATTGGTAATTCGAGAAGACATGAGTTATGAAAATATATTAGATCTCATCTTGGATAGTAAAGTTTGAAATCTTTGCCATCAATTTATTTCTTTCACCAGAGTGCTTTGGAAGAACTAGTTAGAATGAGAAGTGACTAAGAAGATTGAAGAAGAGATGATCACAAAGTACCCATAGCTATTCCAAAATAAAGGTATGAATTTCGGGACAAAATTTTGTTAAGTTGGGTAGTATGTAAGATCCAAATTTTTTTCTTTCGTTTTATTCCTCAATTCACCGTTGCCTTCTAATTATGAGGATCTTGTGACTCATTGCCTTTTCTATGATCTGTTTTGTTTCCACCTTCTTAATTAGAACTTCCACAAATCTCTTTATTTTTTTTATTTGTTGCTTTATCACTTCTCTAAAATATTTAGAGAGGACCAACACCGAAGTCCAAGGCATTTCATTTGCCAATCTATTGCCTCCTGCTATAGTCATTGATCCCTTATTGACGCCCCTCTCTCTATCTTCCTCGTTCTACTTGAGTTAGCCCTATCTTTCTT
The DNA here is from genome assembly GCA_002079205.1 of Phalaenopsis hybrid cultivar. Taxonomy (NCBI): domain Eukaryota; kingdom Viridiplantae; phylum Streptophyta; class Magnoliopsida; order Asparagales; family Orchidaceae; genus Phalaenopsis; species Phalaenopsis hybrid cultivar. The sequence goes on along the minus strand of JXCR01137537.1, from coordinate 26,076 downwards.
TTTTCGACATTGTTTGGGTGATTGTTTTGTTGCTTCCCCTTTTGTAAAGCACATAAGGGTGTATTTAAGAAGCTTTGTGTGTGCGGTTCCTATGAAAATAACAATGTCAGAAGCATGATTTCTTGAATAATTGAGTAGCTCTGTTTGTGGTCTCATTCGTGGCTCGAATTAGATTTAACATTGCCATCCTCCCTCAAATTAAGTATTTAACCGCATTATCCCTAATTTATCTCCCTCCTTATTTGATCTTCTTTTCAATCTCTCTCATTTTTTGGGTTTTCTTTCATGTAACTGGCTGTAACACATTCCCACTCATGTTGTTGCCTTTGATTATCATGTACGCATCTCTGTGAATGTTTTTTACATGCTTAGGGTTTAATTGATATGTGCATTCGCATCCTCCTCATCGATTTTGCAATGCGATCATCTTTGTGCTCGAACCAATTTATTTTCATGGTTATTTTGCATTCTATTCTATGTACTTGGCATTTTCAGATCGATTCATTGTTTCAAAATTTTTTGGGCTTGCTATATTTTTTGTGGGAGTTATGTGGTTTTGTTTCATGGTATTTCATTTGTTAAGTTTCATTTTTTATGTGTAAGATTTGTAAATTCCTAAAAATTGTGTGGTATCTACATAGGTGTGTGTTGCAATATTTAATATTATTTTAAATACAAATTTTATGTAATTTATCAGTATCAAGTAATGTATGACTTGTACTGCAATATTTTTGGACTTCTGACTTTCTGTAATATTTTTATATTTATTTTTGTTGTTTTGTTTGAACTATTTCTAAAATTAAGCACTAACAACTACATTCTTCAAAGACAAAATAGTTTTTATTTTAGAAACAGATACAACATATGTACTAAAAAAATGATCTGCATGGATCTCGAGACAATCTAACAATCAAGACAAAATGGAGCACGTTAAGGATCTCCCTGATGAAAAACTACAAGGCATTATGAAGCCAAACAATTGAGGACCATCAACTGATTGATACACAGCAGACCAAAAGACTACTGACTCAAGGTCATACGACCAAAGGGCCACCCAGGCCAATAGGGGGCGGTCATCCATGACGATGACCAATCAAAGTTCTAGTACCCCCAACCATCCAACAAGTACCAACATGAAGCTTTCTCAACAACTCCCACAAAGATCTTTAGAGATCATCGCAGAACAACAAACATACAAACTGATTGGCCGCTCGAAAGCTGACTTACCACCTCTCTAATAATCCGATTGGTTTCCTAGAGCGAAGGCATACCGGTGTCCAGACGAAAGCCTACAGAAATACACTTAGTCGGTCAGCCTGAGAACCTGTTGATCAGAAAAGTTAGGCATGCACAAAAAAATAATAATAACCTATAACTCCCCTATTAAAGTAGGACTATTCATGTAATTTTACACTTTATCTCTATATCTGTTATAAATAGAGAGATTGTAACATGTATTAGGGGCTTTTTACTCTTCTCCATCTGTACCCATCATCAATAGGGAGAAATCTCTCCCCTTCTCTCTTGTAATCGCCATATTCAATATATAAAAGTGAGCTACAAAAGCCGGTAATACTCCAGTTTGCCTTAGAGGAGAAAANGCTTGCTATATTTTTGGTGGGAGTTATGTGGTTTTGTTTCATGGTATTTCATTTGTTAAGTTTCATTTTTTTATATGTAAGATTTGTAAATTCCTAAAAATTGTGTGGTATCTACATAGGTGTGTGTTGTAATATTTAATATTATTTTAAATACAAATTTTATGTAATTTATCAATATCAAGTAATGTATGACTTGTACTGTAATATTTTTGGACTTCTGACATTATGTAATATTTTTATATTTATTTTTGTTGTTTTGTTTGAACTATTTCTAAAATTAAGCACTAACAACTACATTCTTCAATGACAAAATAGTTCTTATTTCAGAAACAGATACAACATATGTACTAAAAAATGATCTGCATGGATCTCGAGACAATCTAACAATCCAGACAAAAGGGAGCACGTTGAGGATCTCCCTGATGAAAAACTACAAGGCATTATGAAGCCAAACAATTGAGGACCATCAACTGATTGATACACAGCAGACCAAAAGACTACTGACTCAAGGTCATACGACCAAAGGGCCACCCAGGCCAATAGGGGGCGGTCATCCATGACAATGACCAATTAAAGTTCTAATACCCCCAACCATCCAACAAGTACCAACATGAAGCTTTCTCAACTCCCACAAAGATCTTTAGAGATCACCATGGAACAACAAATATACAAACTGATTGGCCGCTCAAAAGTCGACTTACCATCTCTCTAATAATCCGACTTGTTTCCTAGAGCGAAGGCCGACCGGTGTTCAGACGAAAGCCTACAAAAATACACTTAGTCGGTCAGCCTGAGAACCTGTTGATCAGAAAACTTAGGCATGCAAAATAATAATAATAATAACCTGTAACTCCCCTATTAAAGTAGGACTATTCATGTAATTTTACATTTTATCTCTATACATGTTATAAATAGAGAGATTGTAACATGTATTAGGGGCTTTTTACTCTTCTCCCTCTATACCCATCATCAATAGGGAGAAATCTCTCCCCTTCTCTCTTGTAATCACCATATTTAGTATATAAAAGTGAGCCACAAAAGCCGATAATACTCCAGTTTGCCTTAGAGGAGAAAGTCGTTGCATACTATCTCATTCTCTCTCCCTCCCTTTCTCTTTACTCTCCCTCGTGATTCCTACCTCTCTGATTCTAGAGCATGCCTTACATGACAAATATGGATTCAAAGACACAAAAAANAGGAGAAAGTCGTTGCATACTATCTCATTCTCTCTCCCTCCCTTTCTCTTTACTCTCCCTCGTGATTCCTACTTCTCTTTACTTTCTCTTTTCATAGTTGAATTATCCAAACAGGCTGAAAGTGCTTCTCCTGACAACAACTTCTCTTGGCAGCACCTTCATAGTTGCTTCTTCAAAAAACAACATTTGTTCCAAACAAACTTTTCCTCTTTGCTCCACAGTGTAAGCTCTTCACTCCCTATTGCTTCAACTCATTTTGTCAATGATATTATTGGTGAATTAAATCAAATAGACTTATTATTATAATTGCTTGGCTATTTTCTTATAGTAAGCTACTTTGAAATCAATCTACATGACTTCTTATAATAATAATAGCATTATTATTATTATTATTAAATGTCAGTGAAGTTTCACCTAACTTGATAGATAATTAATTTTAAGTTATATAATTAGGTGATTGCTAATAGTTGCNCTATTTTCTTATAGTAAGCTACTTTGAAATCAATCCACATGACTTCTTATATTAATAATAACATTATTATTATTATTATTATTATTAAATGTCAGTGAAGTTTCACCTAACTTGATAAATAATTAATTTTAAGTTATATAATTACGTGATTGCTAATAGTTGTATATTTTGATTTATATCTAATTAGCATTTATTGAACTATTGAAGTGTCTGAAATTTACTTTTGGTCATGTTGAGGTAAGTATTTATTTTTATTCAAATATAAACATATAATTTCTAGTTATGGGCGTTATCATTATAACTTATAGTAGATTCATAGCTATTTTATATGGTTGTCAGACATGTACTTATCACTTTATTTATATTTTCTTTTTTGCACTTGTTATAAGTTTCATTTGTTGCTCATAATGAATTAAGCAGCTACCTTATTTTGTTGATGCAAAACTCCCTGAATATTTCTATANTGGTCATGTTGAGGTAAGTATTTATTTTTATTCAAATATAAACATATAATTTCTAGTTATGGGCGTTATCATCATTATAACTTATAGTAGATTCATAGTTATTTTATATGGTTGTCAGACATGTACTTATCACTTTATTTATATTTCCTTTTTTGCACTTGTTATATGTTTCATTTGTTGGTCATAATGAATTAAGTAGCTGCCTTATTTTGTTAATGCACAACTCCCTGAATATTTCTATATAGTTATAATATTTTCTTTTCTTGCATCTTACAATTATTAGTTACATGCAAAAGTATCAAATCACAAGCTTATGTCGAGTGATGTATTGCATATATATCTACTTGCAAAAAAATTACTGTTATGTACACTTGTATGCAATGGTATGTAGGTCGGTGAAATCCTTTGAATATTGGCTAACAGACCAATGTGTCTGCAGAATGAAGAATTTACAAAAAATCATCAAAATTCCTTGGAATGATATTGATCTTCCTGATTTTAGAGTGTCAGTTAAAACCGGCTGTGTATAAAGATGAAATGAAATTGAATAATAATTGACTACTAATTTTTATATTGGTAAGACTTGATCGGGTTTTAAATGATTACATGTTTTCTTACAANTAGATTTCATATCTCTTCGAAAATTCAGATTACGATAAAATACATGAAAATAAAGATGCTTGAAAAGCACATTAATAGGTGCTAGTTTAATCTGAACACACACACACACACACACACACACACACACACACACATATATNTGATTCAGTAGATGTAGTAACTTTTGCAATGTAATTTTATCTTGTGGTAAATTCCCTTTTATTGAAACACTCGTAGTTTTCTATGTTAAGGGTTCTTTTCTCCATGTCCACCATCAAAAAACCCAATAACCATATAAAAAATTTAATATAAAAGAAATGCAACAAATGGAACGAGTTCTTATGAGCATACATGACAATATGTGAAGAAGCTAAGCTTCACACGATCTTAGAATAATAGAGGATTTTCCATGAAGTAAGCACTTTATATCTCTTTTGTATCTCGGTTCCACTTAATAAGAAATTCGATGAAACTGCTTTGGTGCTTCCAAGCAATAGAGGAGAGAAAGTCAAGGCTTTAAAAGAATAAAATAATAGGGAACCCATTCATTTAAACCCTTGAGAGAATATATATATTAGGTGATGAGGTTTAATTATTTTAATGCTGAATAATAAAATAGCTTGATTTAACTTAATCTATGTTTTATATTGCCAATATTCCCCCCAAAATTTAAAATTTTGGGCTTCATTTAATTTTAAACGGTAGAATTGTCATTAAATTTTTCAAGATTTTGACTTATGTGGAGACTTGCAATACTTTGCGGAGACCCGTTACATTTTATTTCAAGTGTCCGAATTCTCTAAAATGGTGGCACCAACCATTACAGAGACATCTAGATACTTAACGGATGCCAAATTTTTTTTAGAAGCCACAAATCCTATTTTATTTTTGATTATTTAATTATATAAATTTTAAACATTCATTTTTCAAACTCTTTATGTAGTAAATTACTTGTAATAGTATGGATCATATAAGAGATATTTTTTACTTGACATGCACATATGTGATATGACTTAATTTTGAAAGTTTCCTAGATTTTTTTTTCTCTAAATGTTACTTTGCCTCGTTTGTTCATATGATCTATGATATTTTATACTGTGTGATTTTTTACACGGAAAAGGCGTTATTTTGCTCCCTAGTTCATTTATCTTCATTTAAATTGTTCTAATGATATATATATTATTTGCAAAGCTCGTGAAATCATGCCTTTCATTCATTACGGTAATTGGTAATCATCAAAATAATGTGATGTGCTCATGTGACTAATTTGATATTGGTAATGAGGTGTAGGGACTTTTGAGAGCACAATATGGATATTTTGATGATTCATTGGTGAAAAGTGCTCAACCCTAATACGTATTAGGCTGAGTAAATGATTACGGAGACACGTTCTCCTATATTGGGCTCAAGATTTCCATCTACCAGTTATGAGATAAACCCACTCATAACCTCATCAAACACCTTCCAAGTTTCCAGGACTTCATCTTCATCCTATTCGAACTTTGTGAGTCAATCAGGCTGGTTAGGTTGACTGCGATTATCAATGTACTTCAATCTAGCAGGAGATCGAGCAAACCTCTAATGAGTTGGCCGTTCAACACCATTTTACATCAAGACCATAGGCCTATTGTACTTTTTAGTTTTGTGTACATATGTATTGCTTTATGTATAGCTTTTTCTATAAAACTTGTGTCCTAAAACCCTGATCCATAAATTTGAGATCTCAGGGAGGGCCAAGGGTTTGTACCGTTTGTCTTTTTTTCCCTCTAGTCCGTTGTACTTGAATCCAATCAACTGTGAATCTTATTTCTCTCATTTTTTTTCCGTTTTCTGATTGCCTCACTTCTTTTGAATTAGTATAGTTCAAGTGCAGCCCACGGATAGTTTACGATTTAGCAAAAAGAAAAATGATGTTATCATAATGAATGCTCCTGTCAAATGCCCTTAAGATTATTTTTAAGCTTACTTCATCTAACATTTAGAGAATTCCCAACTTTCATTCATTTAAAGGAAATCAAAAGAAAAGGAAGAAGCATGGAGGTTACCTTAAATTATTGTCATCACCATCATCAACTTGATTTCACTTTTGTTTTTGTTTATTACTTATGGTTAGCTGTGTTCATCATCTTGAATTTCAAAAGTTTTAATCATCCAAAATTTTTAATTTCATCGTGTAAAGTTTACTTTCTTTCCTTTATCTGACAGACAAGGTCTTGAAGTCACTGATGACGTATCAATCGTGGAACACTTGAAACATCCTGTATATATAACAGAAGGTTCTTACACAAACATTAAGGTATTGCTTAGAAGTTCCGCATTTTATTTTAGAATTTTAGGAAGTTTTAGCACTTTTCAGTTAATTGGTAATGAAAATTGCAACTACCGATGATTATTATTTATCTGGGTATTCATATATTGCAGGTCACAACCCCAGATGATCTTCTATTCGCAGAGAGGATACTCAACATGGAAATATGAGATGATTCTCTTTTTAAACATTTAGTAAAGCAGACATGGAGATATACTTTTAACCATTTTTTAAAGAGCTCTGATGAACTAACTTCATATACATGTACCTCCATAACTGGAAGAAGGAAAATCATACTGTTCATCTTGTTTCATTTGAGGAGCTTTTCACAGCAATCTTATTTTATGTCTGGATGCAGCAGATTAAGAGACTTCCTGTAGTATTTATATTAAATCCATGAGTTGTTGTGCAATATTTGGAAATGTTAAAAATTGCCTTGATTGGATCTATTTTTCTTTGAAATTCATCATCAGCAGCGGTCAGGATCTGCTGTAGCAGATGCTGACAAAATGATAGTCAATATTTTGTGCCACTTAATATCATAATAGTGGCTATCCTTAACTGAATCATAATCATGCCGCCTGTTACACTTGCTAAATAATGAAATCAGCCAACATTTCAACTTAAGGAAAAATTTCCCTTTTTTCCTCCTAAATTTCCTATCCTTGTATATTTTCGTTGTCATTATCATCATCCAATGTCGAGAAATGTTGATTTTTTGTGATAGTTAGCGTTCGAAGTTTAACTCGAGAAATATAATTGCATACCTTTTTTAAATAATGGGTTGTTATATGAAAATTGCATGGTGATAAAAAAAAAAATTGGTGGGTTAAAATCATAGGGTTGATTTAATTACAAACATCAACTAAATTTTGAAAGAGGTGCATGAATGGTCCTAGCAGTCAAGGAGATGCTCCATTTAGGGTATGGGGAATGATATATTAAGCTGTAGTGTGCTAGAAAAGTAGCAATTGCTGTGGTCTGAGTGGTGATGGTTTTGGTGGGAGTAATGGTCATCAAATAAGGCCATAAAGTGTCCTTCCTCTTCCTTCTGAAAATAAAGGTTATTAACTTTTGAGGAAGATCATTTCCACCTCATAGTGTCATGTGTTGTAAATGTTTAGAGATAATTAGTTCAAATAGCAAATTCTCTCAAGTTTATAAGAATTAAATTAAAAATGCATATTAGTTGCCAAAATAGGCATATACATATCAATCAATTTCTTCATTCAAAATTTAACCACTTGTTTCTAATATTTGTTCATCATCCTAATCTATGTACTTTTTGGAATAATCATTGCTCTTTTCATAACCAAAGTTATCCTATAAGCTTTACCATTGGCTCAATATCATCAATTAAAAGTCTAAAGTTTAACATAGCTTCTACTTTATGAGTGATCTTAATGTATATAAGCATCAATTCTACCTCTCAATTCAGCCTTAATGACTACTAACTAGTCCATTCTATTATTTATTTTGTTACGTTACTTCATAATTTACTCTTTTTTTTTGGTACTTAATTTACTCGATTTGCTTATCATGTAAAATAAAGAGATTAATTTTGCATATTTTTTAGTTCCTTTAATTTCAATGATTCCATACATCTTTAGGACTCTTGTGATGTGATTAGGATAAGGATCAAACGAATAATGGTTGAATATGAAAAAAATTTTGATAGGGTTGGAGATACTATAATTATATTACTTCTCAGAGAATTTTGTAATGGCATTAGGAAAAACTATTTGGTTGGGCAACATGCTATGGCACTAAAGCTCTAGTGCTACATGATTACTATAACACTATAAAGCTCTTGAATAACGTTGTGACTCTATTCTCTATCCTCTTTCTTTGAGGTTTGGCATGATCTATCACTCTGGTGTTCTAGGATAAATGCTATGTCACTATGAATGATGGAGTAGTGTTGACAATGGATGTTGAGGTACTATACACTTTATTTGGTGGTTTCATATTGTACTAGATATGCAATGAGTTGTTGTGGGCACTAACATTGTAATGTTGCATCTTAGCATTGAGGCACTTTGGGTTGGTGATTTGATGCATTGCTCTCAAAAAACATGGATGAGAATTTTCTTAACATAACATTACAATTTTGTTCGGGTGGCATTATTGCACCAGTGCTTCAAATCTTGATTTCATTCATATTCTTCTCCTAGGGAAAATTCTGCACAAAACACATTACTCAATATAATATTTACAAAAAACATGATATTTTTAATAAAAAATGTAGACGTGTTATGTCACTAATACTAATTTCATAGCTTTAGATATAGACGAAGTTAAAGAAATCTAAATTATCTATTGTAGACCTTTTTTGCCACAAAAAAGGGCTATGATTGATGTTTAGAAGGGTGAATTAAACTTTTGAGTTAATGATTAGAAAGTTATGCCTAATTTATTGAGATTTATGCAATTCCTCCAACCTTAGTGAAGAATAATGCTTTAGAATGGATCGGGTGGAAGGGTGTGTGAGTGACTGATTATATAACAAGTTGGCGGTTGTGCCAATAGAGCATCATTTGATTACTAAAAAAATAGAAGAAAATAGGAATTAATTTTCTTTATTTTTTAATGCAGCCTCTAGATGATTTATGAACAGAGTTGAGCTATTAGAGACCTATACTATAGTAAAACCTTCAATTGTAGAGGCACCTATATTAGAACACAAGACACTCCCCAAATAACATAGAAATGTTTTCTAAGGTGAACCATTATCTTTACCCATTATCATTTCTTCTGATATAGATTAATTATAAGAGGAAAAGTTGATGAGATTTTTTAGGATGTATAGAAGAGCCTTTGATTGAATTAAAGAAGATATAGAAGAAGTTAGCCTTCCCTATGTATGTATAAGATTTTAATGGAGATAATCACCAAACTTCAACCAAAGGTAGATGCTCAGAGAAGATTAAATTATATTATGAAAGAAGTAGAAAAGAATGAAATATTATAGCATGGCCTTTTTAATTTTATGATGCTCTTATTAACTTTCAAGGACGTATGTTGTCTTTCTTAGTCTATCTTATTGAATAAAATATTGAGATTTTTATGGACGACTTTTTCATACTATACATTCCTTTTGACTCATTGTGTTACAAAGATGCAACTTGATGAACTTAATACTAAAAATTAAGAAACTAGTAATTTATTATTATACAAGGCATTATTCTTGAGCATAAGATATATGAAAAAGGGACAAAGGTAGTTGGAGCTAAAATTTAGGTCCTAAAAAATCTATGATCGCCTACAACAATCAAAATTATTAGTAGTGTTTTGAGGCATGTTGGGTTTTATAAATGTTTCATTAAGGACTTTTCTAAAAAAAACTAAATCTTTTTTTTATTGTTAAAGAACAATATTTTTAAATTTAATAATGAATGCATCAAAAAACTTTACTTGCTAAAAATTAATTATATAATAGTCGCACCTTATCCTTTTGTACTCTTTTATGTTGCAAGTGATTTTTTTTGTTTGATTTATTCTATGTAAAAGGATAATTAAACATTTTAATGTATCACATTCTGCTAGGGAGACATTACATGATGCCTAAAGTAATTATTTAACCATTAAAAAAGAATAAGTAGCTATAATATTTGTATTTGACATGTTTAGATCTTTTTTGATTGGTACCAAAGTCTCTATTTATATGGATAATTCTATCGTCAAGTATCTTATATGTAAGAAGGATACTTAACCACAACATATTTGATGAGTCATTCTATTATAGGAATTTGATATAGAAATTCATGATAAGAAGGGTATTGAAAATCAAAAGACTAATCACTTCTCTAGATTATATATGAGAAACTTTATACTTATTGAAAATGATATTAATAAGTTTTTCCCTAGTAAGCTATTATTTGCTCTAGTTAAGAAAACTATTCCTTAGTATTCTGACATAGTGAAATTTATTGTGAGTGTTATTTCACCTAATGATATCTCATATCACTAAATTAAAAAAATTAATTTGTGATGGCAAGTTTTATTATTAAGTTGAACTTTATCTATTTAGAAATTCTAAAGACTAATTCATTATGATATATATTTTCCTTAGGTTAAATGGAGAGTATCATTAGGCAATGCCATGTCCAAAAATAGGGTGGATATTTTAGAGATTTTAAAACTAAATCTAAGATCTTACAATTAATATTTTGATGAATTATAATTTTTAGGGATCTTGATGATTATATTAGAAATTTTGATAGTTTTCAAAGAGTAGGTAATATTTATAGGATGATTGTAATGCCCATAAATTATATTTTAAAAATTAAGTTTTTTGATATATGGGGATTAAACTTTATAGGTCCTTTTATTTTATCTTTTTGAAACAAATATATTTTGATAGTAGTGAACTATGTTTGAAGATGGAAATGAATGTTTGGCTTTACCTAGGAGTACTCAAAGGTTGTTATTAAATTTCTTAAAAAGCAATTTTATAAGATTTGGAATGCCTATGATGATTATTAGAGATGGAGGGATTTATTTTTACAATAACAGATTTGATATATCAGCATATACATTAAAGATTAACCATTGAATAACCACTAGTTATCATCCTCAAATTAGTGGTCAAGTTAAAATTTTTAATAGGGAGATCATGAGAATATTAGAAAAGATGGTCAACCCAAAGACTTGTCTTTAATATTAGATGGTGCATTATGGGCTTATGAGACTAATTTTGAAACACTCACTGGAATGTCTTCCTAAAAGTTCATTTTTGAAAAAGCTTATAATTTAATAGTAGAAATAAAAAACAATGCTTATTGGGCTATTAAGAAGTTCATATAAAATTTTAAGGATTTGAGTGAAAATAGCTATTACAATTAAACAAGTTAAAAGAAATAAGATTGTAAACATATGAAAATGCTATTTTGTTTAAGGAGTAAACTAAGAGAGGACTTAATCAAAAGCTTGTTAAGAAATAATTGGAATATGGATAGGAGATTTTACTATTTATTAGATTAAAATTATATTTTAAAAAGTTGAACTCCAGCTTGTTAGATTATTTAGTGTTAATGTTTATCCATATGGAGTAATGGACATTGATTATAAATATAATGAATATATTTTCAATGTAAGTGAACAATGACTTAATCCTTATTTTGGAGGTGGAATTGAGTGTTGTAGAAAGGTACTTGGGAGGCAACTCAAAATTATCTTATTTGGGTACATTGATGTTATATTTATTTTTTGTTCTTAAAAAAAATTGAAGATTTTTATGTTGTATTGTGTTCTAGGTTTTAGCATAGCAAAGCTCTTGACATCATTCCACATCAATCATCAAGAAATGCAGTTGTGCTTGTTGTATAGCATCACAACGTTGTGTATAATCTATGCTTTATGTTATGTACGTGTTTCCATGTGTGAAAATTTTGCTAAAATTCTATGCGTATTGACTTTTTGAAAGGGCATCGTAGAGTTACATGAGCAACATTATGTTGGTGTTCAAATATTTAGCCATGCATCAGTCAAATTGACTAAATCCATCAATGAAAAAACTAAGATGAATAATTTTTATATTTAAACCAAAATTATGATATGGATATTTAATTAAATTTTATGCTTATCCATCAGCAGAATGACATAACATGCCTTATATATTACCGTGTTTTGAATGCCATCTAATCTCTTCAATAGATTTCTTCATTTTGAGCAACTGCCGTGATCTAGGTTTAAATAAAATTATGAAACTTCTTTAGTTAAACTTTTCTTTGTTCACTTTTCCAGTAGTACTTTGCTATTCTTAGTATTAAACTCTAGTGAAGAGACATAAATATGACATGTATTCTTTGGAATTATCTCACCAAAATAATAATCAATCATTAAAACATGCGTCTGATCATATGTTTTCATAATTTTTTTCACCTCGAATGTAATTTTAGACAATAAGATTCCATTTGGGAAAGTTGTCATGGGTAACTTCAACAACAAGTTAAAAGAGTTGTAGTCCAAGAATTTAAACATTTTAAATGGTATAAATGTAGTATGAAAGATAACTCTACAAATGACTTAACACTAAGGAAATAATTCTTACTCTGCATTTTCTACCAACTTAAGGAATCAGTTGGTATCCTTTGATGTATATCTACACTGATGTTTATGATCAACTTTGAGATTCATTATGATATCCTTTGAATAAAGTGCATCCCTCAGTAAGGATTCCATGTCGCCAATGATAGGTTGCTCTATCTTAACTGAAGTTTGTTTAAGAGTAATCATATTATTAGTTGATTTATTTGTTGTAGCTTCACCCACAAAACTATGCTCTTCCTAATACCAATTCCATACAATATTATTAGTTGAATCTTAAACTCTTTAATATTAGAAAAGTATCAATTAATGCATAGTTTGCATGGAAACAAAATTTTTTCTGATACATTTTTTCTTTGACATGAAGTTTCAAAAAAATCAAGTTTTTTATATTCAAGACTCCATTTAGATTTGGTTATCAAGCTCTTAACCCTTTCTAGTGAAATGTGGACACAAAAATCAATTTTAGTCATTGTGATTATGAGATTATCTAAGTAACGGGAAGATAGTTGCTTTGAATTAATGGAGAAAACACAACCGCACATGAGTTTAAATAGAAATCATGCACATAAACAAGAAATCTAAATCAAAACTAAGTGTAATTACAAAGATAAATATTATCTCAAATCATCTTCATCAAATGTCTTGAAGTTCCTTTTAGTTCTCTTCCTTCACTCACAAGACAAATTAACACTCAAAATAAAAAGAACAGTGGCTGGCGACGGCGATTTACTTAGATGGATGATAGCTGTAAAGTTTGACGGGTGGTTGGCCTCATCTCTTAAAAAATTTAAGTCTTTTCTTATAAAAATCCAAGGGGTGCCTTGGTATCTCTTCAAAAAGGTGTCTTCATTCAATGAATCTTCTATAAGTTGTCTCCTCAAAAGCTCTTAACCCTTATAACATTACAATTTTAGTCATTTAGATTTGGTTATCAAGCTCTTAACCCTTTCTAACTTATGAGCAAAATTTCCTCGCCACTACTCTAGGAGTAGTGTTAAAATATTGTGAAAAGAATTATTAAAAATATAATCTATTTGGAAGATATGATAATTTATAAGACATAATGAAGAAATAGTATTCATGTAGTTAGCCCCACTTAATGGGATAATGCTTGTTGTTCTTCTTGTTGTTGTTTTAAAGTCAAGTAGGAAGAATTCAACAAATATGTAAAAGTGTTATGCTAGTTTTGAAGTAGCTTCTCCATTTCATTTAATGAACGTGTAGAAGTATATTGTGAGTTTTAAGCTCTCATATGTCTTAGCATCTTATAATGGAATAAGCAAAATAAGCTTCTAGTTTGACATATTTACTGATAAATAATCTCAATCCATACTTTGCTCCTTAGTTTCATCCATTATTGTATAGAATACATCTTTATTCTATTCAACATCATCCTAATAGCATTTGTTCTTGAGTGACTCTTGTTTAGCACTTCTGCTATCATCTCTACCCCCATGACATCTAATATTTCTTCAAAATCAACATAAAAATTTTTTATTGATAAATAACTATAAATAACTTAAATAAATTGTGTTTGGTATATACACACCCTAAACTGCTGAAATCATGTATCTCGAGCGGCCACAGATCTCTTCCATGATTAGTACGGAGAGTCATACTTGCTTTGAATAATATCACGAATGACATAGTGGCTTGCGTAGGAGGATAAAATCTGAAAAATATACTTAGTTTTCTATTCTTCTAAAAAAACACAAAGCACTAATAAAAAACTTATGTTTGTCACACAGGCTTGAGCGAGCAGTTGTTGCTACTGCTGCTGATACCTCTTGCTTCACATGAGCAGCACGACGTTGCACCGAAGCAAAAAAGCGTTGTTGTCTCAGCTAGCGGCAATTCTTGTATGGTAAGACTAAGGTGTCTATCAAAGTTTTTGGTGAAGCTGGCGACATTGGGTGAAGGCTTGATGGCCTTAGTCCAACAAAACAATAATAGCGGATGAGAGCAAAAGATTAGTGCTCACCGTCTCCCCCCTGGAAGCTGCCATTTACAACAAGGAAAAACAATTAATTAATGCACCTAAATTTAAACATAAAATTAGTGAAACTGAAAACACAAATCTCCTCAGTAAATAAAAGACAAAAATAAAAGGTGCAATCTATAACTACTAAAACTAATAAACACAAATGTGTGCAATAAGGAAAAAATAAGAATTTAAGGGCAATCTACAAACTTCCAAAACTAAATGCACAAAACTACTCAGCAACAGAAGAAGAAAATGTAAAATGCAATCTTCATACTACTAAAACTAAAAACACATAACTACGCAATAAATGGAAGACAAAAATATAAAGTCCATTCTATAAATTTGATAGTAACTTACACATCTTATCCAACCTTATTTGATGAGTAACTAGATGATGTAGTTAAAATTTCTTTGTTTGAAGCATCGCTAGAATAATATTCCTCCTTGGGAATAATTTCTTCATGTTTTCCACTAGCATCCTATAAACTTAGTTTTTCATGGCTATGATCGAATTGAATGCATAAATCCATTGTTTTTACTTCTTGATGAGCGATTTCAATAATATTATGAATATCAATGGCCAGCCTATGTTTAATCATTATGACAACTACCCTGTCAACTTTATCTCTGACTCTATGGGATATAAAAAATAATATACATGACTTGCTTGTCTTGCTAAAATAAAAGGATTAAATTTGGCATACTTTTGTTCACTTTTACTTCTACAATATTATAGAATAGGATAAAATCAATCATAGTTCAACAGGAATACACTTCTCCTAGTGGAGCTAAGATATGTTAATTCAACAACCTCTTTAAGAATCCTATAGTAACATATTTCTTCATTTGATTTATTTTTTGTTTTAACACAAATATCAAAATTAAAAGTCTTTTTTTTTTTCCTTGTGATTAGGATCTTGTATGAAATATGCAGTCATTCACATCGTAAATTTGCCAAATTTTCACGATGTGCATGGATCCTCAAGCAAGTTCTATCAATCCCTAATCTATTTCTCCATTGTTTCAATCATGAATGTCTGAATTAATAAGAAAAATCACGTGTCATTCAAGAAATCTAAAAATAAACATGTGAGATGAGTAATTAATTCACCAAATTCTAATTTACGTGTGTTATAAACCATTAAGAAAAATTATTCTTTATTTCCTGGCTTGTAATATTTTTGTCAACTTAATTTAATGAATTTACATATAAGATGTTCACACATTGAAAATTTTTTAAATTAGGTGATCATAATATTTACAAATGAATGGTGAACAACTATAATAAAAAATATCTTACTCAATATAAGGTTTAACTTTATTGTAATTAAGAAGACATAAAGGGTCGTTGCTTAAAGTTCTTGACTGCTAAACTAACATGATGTGCACCTCCCTGATGCTTCACATGAATCCTAGAAAACAAAAAGTGATAAGGGAGACACAACACCTAATGGCTCCTTCTTAGGTTCTTCTTGTCCAAAATAGTAGGAGCAGAATGTTGTAGTCTCCTATGATAAATATACCTCACATATTGAGCCTTCTGGTGAAGTTTTATTCTTTACAATCTTTAATTTATTTAAAAATCTATAAATAAATTGTTCTTTAGCACATTTTAAAAACCATAATAAAGGAGCAACCACCAAATGTATGGGTTATTACCTCTCAAAGGATACATATAGGGATATTGAACATGATCGCCAATTAATACCTCATGAGGTAGATGTATTATTCGTAGATGCTTCATTGAGTTCAAAAAATTATGTGAAAATATTTTTTAAAGCTTTTACAATATATTGGAATGTTTGCTCTTAAATTTTTAATGAGTTTCACAAAAGTCCCTAAAAAACACACTAATTTCAATCAATGATTTAGTATTTTGATTAGCAAGCAACTAAATGTTGGTAGCATCAAATTTTTTTAGGAAAATATGATAATCATGGCTTTTCAGTTCAACAATATTTTATGCTCCCACATCAACACAATGATCAAATTTGAAGCATTTCTGCAGAGCCAGTAAAAATTGATCTTCATTGCTCCAAAGTAAGACACTATAATTATTTAGACTTTATAAGCTTTCTTGCAGTAGTTTTTTGTATCTCTAACTCTTGTCATTTGCATATCCCCTTTAAATCAAGTTTGACATTCACGTTATCCTTAGATTTTCCTTTAACATCCATCACAGCGATGAATATATTATCAATGAAATTTTTCTTTATGTGTATCACATCAAGATTATGCTGATGATAATATCATTTCTGTAAGGTAGAACCTAAAAAATGTTCTTTCTTGTCTAATTATGAGTAACGCCAAATCTTGTTGGACAATGCAAAGAAATTTCAAGATATTTAGTAATCTTTTGAATGTCACTTATAGTATAAAATAAATCATCTATAGTAACTATTTGAGGTGGTGCTGATTTCTCAACTTTGTTTCTTCTGAATGTATTCTTATTTTTACTGAAGAGATGATCAACATTTAAAAATATATGATGAGAGTCAAATCATGAATTCTTTCTGCCATTTTTAAAGTGTAAATGCCTTTGATTAATTAATGCAATATGAACAAGCTAACCTTCTCGCAGTGCACCACCCAAATAACATTCCATACGCAAGAAATTCACTTATTGTTTGCATTTATGCTGCTTTCATAATAAAATTATGTTTTAAGAAAACATCATACATTGTGACACCTCTTTCCCCAAGAATTTTCAGCTCATCTATCAACAGTGGTAAATGTACATCAATCCCACATTTAGGTTTGTTGGGACATGCTATAATGAATGTTAGGAAGAAGAATGAGGTTTTCATGCACATTACATGTGGAAAATTATGGAGCGTAACAATCATTGGCCAACAAGAGTAAGGTAGCACGGTTGACTACATGGTGAGAAATCATTAAAACAGAAGCCAAGAAGCTCGTTACATGCCTCCACAACAAACTCAGGATATATGTGATCAAAATATCTTCATGCCTCCATCTGCAAGATAACCCATTTAGTTAGTTTCCTCTGATCTGTTATGATGTCACATCATATGTGGAGCAGTACATAGAAATAAATAACCTCTGAATACATGGAATAAGTAATAGATAGAAGAGATGCTTGTAAGGAACTTTCTTCAATATCTTCTTTTCTTATTATTATGAGGATTGAATCTAGGAGAATGACAAAATATAGACCTAGTCTCTGTTGCACTGAACTCATTAAAAACATCCATCTGTTTACACAACAATTAATCTTTTCTAATTTTAGACCTAACTTGGAGACCAGATTTTTCATCCTGTATAAGCTTCTAAAACTAAATTTTCCTTTGAATTCTCTCTTTCAACAATCCAACAAACTAATTATAGCATTCTTAGGACATATTAAACTTTGCTCTAATTTTGAATATTTTGAGGGCTACAGATAACTCATAATGGGATGTGCATCCATGTCATAATGGTCTTTAAGCCACATTTAGTAATTTATAAAACACATGAGCTTTGTGGTTTGGTGGTTCTTCTTCCACTCGAGTAGAATAATGCAGTCTTGTCCCATGGAAGACCATTTCTTCAATTTTAATTATGTCATATTCAGGTGGAGTATCATAGCTCGTCCAAGGAGCAAAGTTGAATATTTTAGGGGGGTCAACCTTGCCATGCGAAGTCCAAATCTACTATTCAGGTTGAAATTCCCAATGATTGAAATGATATTTGACTTCTTCAGGCATTCAGTGTGTTTGAATTATGTGTTTTGAAAATGAACCACAAAACCTACCCTGCGATATATAAGTCAGAAGTTCAGTTGCCGCTGACACAAAGGCCTCGACACCATTCAAGAACACTTCAGTGACTCCTTTCTATTTAGATAAAGACTNCTAAATCTTGTTCATAATATATTATCTTATACCGCCTAAATATGGATGAGATAGCGTAAAAGATTTGTAAAAACTAATGTTTCGAGCGCTATACATGTAAATAGCCCTCAAAAATTTTTTTGTGTTAGGTATTCAAATTTAAAATTAAAAATTTGGTCTTGGACGTGAACAAACTTAATAGCTTAGTCCTAAGCATGTACCAATCAAATACATCATTTAAAATATAGAAAACCAAATCAAAAATTTGATTTTTCCTCGAACACAAAATCAAAATGTGAAAAAACTAACAGTTCAAATTAAATAAAAAAATAGATGAATATTAAAATTGAGATTACCTTTAATTTGACTTCAAGAAATCGAGAAATGGTGTAATCTACGCGAAATGGGATTAAAGGATGATAAGGAGTTTTCAGAGACTAAGCGCGTGCAATAAATAATGAAATGAGGACTTTCGATATGTGCATATAGAGCTTTTTCGATGGCTTTCTGACATCGCCATACTATCAGCTTTAAATAATTTAATAATCGATGGCTACAACCATCAGTTATTGTAGCGTGAGAGCCAACACATGGATGTTCTGACTATTAAATTCCTTAGTTTATAAAGTGATATGAACCAATGAATTACATCGTCGGTTATGAGTAATAAACTATCAAATAATGCATTTACTAATGACTACCGATTAAACATTCTGAAAATTAAGGTAAACAAATTGTCAAGAGTAAACAAAATGTTAGGAAAAAATTTTGATGTATAAAAGGCCATCAATTTAAACATGTTTTCATGTAGTGCTTGTGCATGCATATGATTTTGATGGAAGGGGGAAATAGACCCAAACTTGACCCTCATAGGAGTCTGAACGCTATGATGGAGGTATTGAAGGAGATAGTGAAGAAAGAAATCTTGAAGTGGTTAAATACATGCATAATCTACCTCATCTTAGTTTGTGCATGAGTTTTCCTTATTCATTGTGTAGCTAAGAAGGGGAGAGTGATAGTAGAATAGAATGAGAGGAATAAGTTGATCCCCACTAGGACTACCATTGGATGGAGGATTTGTATTGATTATAAGAATTTGAATGCGGCTACTAGGATAGACCATCTTTTCCTGGTTTTTCTTAACCAGATGTTGGATAGACTAGCAGGACACCCTTTCTACGACTTCCTAGATGACTATTCAGTATAGCACATAAAGACCAAGGAAATACCACTTTCACTAGCCCTATGAGAGCTTTGCCTTTAGGAGGATGCTCTTTGGATTTTGTAATGCGTCAACCATTTTTGAGTGTTGCATGATGTCCATCTTTTCTGACTTGATTGAGACTGGGATAGTAATTTTCATAGAAGACTTCTTCATGTTTGGCACCTCATTCAAGTAATGCTTGAAAAATCTTGCAAAAGTGTTACAAAGGTGTGAGGAGACCATATTGGTGTTGAATTGGGAGAAATTTCAATTCATGGTCATTGAGGGGATATTGTTGGACCATGAGATTTTTGAGAAGGGGATGGATTTAGATTCTTTCATGATTCAAGTGATAGAAAATTTACCTCCACCCACTTCTGCAAAAGCGATTAAGAGCTTTTTAGGGCAAGCTAAATTTTATCGTCGATACATTAAGTACTTTCCTAAGATCTCCAAGCCTTTATGACATTTGTTAGAAAAATATGCGCTCTTCCATTTTGATGAGGTTTGTCGAGCTGCATTTGAAACTTTAAGAGCTAGGTTAGTCACTACACCTGTGACTATTGCATGAGAATAGGAGATTCCCTTTGAGTTGATGTGCGACATGAGTGACTACATTGTAAAAATAGTTTTAGGCCAAAAGAGGGACAAGCTTTTCATGTCATGTACCATACCAGTAAGACCCTCAATAATGTTAAAGTGAATTATACCTGTATAGAGAAAGAACTATTGACCATATTATTTGTTTTTGATAATTTTATATCCTACTTATACGAACATAAGTCATGGTGTACAACAATCAAGTTGTTATCAGATATCTTGTGGCTAAGAAGGATGGAAAATCAAGTTTGATCTGATAGTTTCTCTTGCTATAAGAAGTTGATATGGATATTGTGGATCAGAAAGACATGGAAAACCTAGTACTCGATCACTTTTCTAAGCTCTAACAGGAGAATTCTAATGAGTCTCTAGTCGACTTAAGTGAGAATTTTTTTGATGAGTAAGGCCTTGCCATTTATGAAGATAACACCCCTTGTTACAGTGAGCTTGCAAATTCATTATAAGTCAGATCGTTCCTTGTGATCTAACCTACCACCAAGGGAAGAGTCCTTTTTAAGGTTTTTTTTTTTACTATTGGGATGAGCCCTATCTTTTTAGAAAATATAAGGACCATATTCTTAAAAGATATGTGCCATTGGAAGAGGTCGATGACATTATTAGGCCTTGTTATGATTTAGAATTTGAGGGCAGACATTTTGAAGGATTTGGAACTTCGACTACGATATGACAATCCAAGTTTTATTGATCTACTGTTTTCAAGGATGTGAACAATTTGTTAAAGCTTGTGATAGATTTCAGCATTTAGACAATATTTCTAAGAGAAATGAAATGTCCTTGATTTCACTTCAAAAGTTGAGATTTTTTATGTTTGGGGAACAGATTTTATGGAAACCTTCGTACCTTCCTTAGGAAACCTCTACATTTTGGTAGCAGAAGATTATGTCTCCAAGTAAATGGGATCATGTCGTTGTTTAATTTTGATGCTCAGAGTGTCCTGAATTTTTTAAAGAAGTATATTTTTTAAAGAAGTATATTTTTTAGTTGATTTGGGACATCTAGGTGATTATTAGTGATGCAGGCAACAATTTTCATAACAAAAAGATGGATACAATAGTTACCAAGTTTGGAATCACACAAAGTTGTTACTGCTTACCACCCATAGGCCAGTGGATTAAAAACATTGCGCCTACCACAAGGATCACGACCATGAGATAGAGGATTTTAGACATCTCCATAGTTTAGTAGAGGGGCTGATAAGAGCCAAAAAATAAAAAGAATTTATGGCGCCCAAATCCATGATGAAGAAGTTCAAAAAGGCCCTAGTTGTGGACATCCCGGATGAACCTGTTAGAGCAAATGCTATTAAGATTGTATGGATAGTTCCAACGACATTCAGAGGAGGGGAGTCATTTGAGCGAGCTTGTCAAAAGTGGTCCCGATCAGGGGAATTGTGCACAGTCGCTTTCACTCAGAAGAGATGAAATCATCCCCAATCACAGTCACTAATGCAAACCTGCCCCATAAGGAGAACCCTACAAAGATTTTATCATTGTGACCACAACAATTATCAATTATCAGGTTGTAGTTCTATGAATATATTATCTAAATCAGTGTTTCACAAGCTAATTCTTCAAACTGGCAGATTGATAGCACCGGTCGAACCTTTATACAATTTCTCAGGAGAAATAAAAAGAGCTTTGGGAGTGTGTCGATGGTGGTCACTTGAGGAGACAGCGATAAACAATTCACTCACATAGAAGACTTATTGGTGGTTGACTCGCCACATACCTACAACACCATTTTTGGCCACCCTTTGTTGAAGCATTTAAAGATCGTCGTGTCAACATACCACATGGTGGTAAAATTCATAGAAGATAGTGAAGTGATCACCATTCAAAGGGACTTACAGTAGACATGGGTTTGCTGCCTCTACGCAGTCCGAATTATGGAGCAAGAGCCGCTTGACCTATAGAACTGGAGCGAAAGGGCCTCGAGACCAGAGAGACAACCCTATAAATCCTGATGACTAAAGGAGAACATGGTAAATCTTTTTTTAATAAGAGAGAATTTTTATTCAGGGTACAAGAAGTTGCTGATCCAAACCCTCAGGGAGCATCATAATGTATTTGAGCAAAGATGCCAAAAATATCAATCGATGTCACATGCCACCGACTAATCATGAATGTTGTCTCCAGACCAGTGAATCAAAGAATTAGAAGCTCGATAACAATGCTAGCTGTACTGGTCAAAGAAGAGGTGTTGAACTGAAGGAGGCCAACTAAATTCAGGAGTTGTAGTACCCCTGGGTCTCTAATGTAGTCATGGTCTAGAAAGCCAACGAGAAGTGGAAAATATGCATGGACTTCACCAACTTGAATGTCGCTTGCCCAAAGTATAGATACCCTCTACTGAGGATCTACGCTTGGGTGGATTATGCAGTCAGACACTCCGTCATGAGCTTCTTGAACGCTTTTTATGGATACCACAAAATAAAAATGCACTGGGCTGACGCTGAAAAAATAACATTTAATACAGTTAAGAGAGTACATTGTTATATTGTAATTTCCTTTGGACTTAAAAATATTGGGCCAATTTAGCAATATTTAATAGATGTAATATTGTCTCATCAAAAGGGTAGAAGCATTGACATCTATGTCGAAAATTTCTAAACTAAATTTCAAACTCCTTAAAAATATAATATGAAGCTCAATTCATTAAAATGTACATTTTCAGCTGTTNCTAAACATTAATCTCCTAATCGGGTTATTAGATTGTTGTCGATCAAATCATCTAACACAACTACTGCTAATCTTGTCTACCACTGGGGCCTAATAAAAACATAAGATTGCATGCTAGGTATGTCACTTTGCATTTAAAAATGCGTATTTACATGCTTTACATTTAAAGACAACTATTTCTTATGTATTTGCATATCTCAAACCTAAACTTTTATATTTGCATACATAAGAAAAGTGACATAGATAGTTCACGAAATATTGCTATTTTACAAAATCTATTACCAATGTGCTAATTTTCGAACTACTGAACTAACGTAATAAAATTTATGTGTGCCACGATCAAACTAGTGAGATTTTTACAAAAAAAAATATATATATGTGGGGGTTTTATAATGAAATTTCTTTTTTAAATAAGGATTTTAGGGTGTTATTTAGCTGCAATTTAGATTTATATTGAATTGGATTTAATAAATCTAATATATCAGAATTTATCAAATTCAGTGTCGGATTTGATAGACAAAAAGCGATGATGGTGTAAATCTGCATCACCATCATAATATATTACGAAATGCTAGAAGAAAGACGAAATTCAAGAAAATTTGATTTAACAGAGCATTGAATTTAATTTTCATTTGTTTTTGTATTTGCTTAGACTTAATTTAATTCCATTGCTAAATCTTGTTCATAATATATTATCTTATACCGCCTAAATATGGATGAGATAGCGTAAAAGATTTGTAAAACTAATGTTTCGAGTGCTATACATGTAAATAGCCCTCAAAATTTTTTTTGTGTTAGGTATTCAAATTTAAAATTAAAAATTTGGTCTTGGACGTGAACAAACCTAATAGCTTAGTCCTAAGCATGTACCAATCAAATACATCATTTAAAATATAGAAAACCAAATCAAAAATTTGATTTTCCCTCGAACACAAAATCAAAATGTGAAAAAACTAACAGTTCAAATTAAATAAAAATATAGAGGAATATTAAAATTGAGATTACCTTTAATTTGACTTCAAGAAATTGAGAAATGGTGTACTCTACGCAAAATGGGATTAAAGGATGATGAGGTGTTTTCAGAGACTAAACGCGTGCAATAAATAATGAAATGAGGACTTTTGATATGTGCATATCGAGCTTTTTCGATGGCTTTCTGACATTGCCATACTGTCAGCTTTAAATAATTTAATAATCGATGGCTACAACCATCACTTATTATAGCTTGAGAGCCAACCGATGGATGTTCTGACGATTAAATTCCTTAGTTTATAAATTGATATGAACTTATGGATTACATCGTCGGTTATGAGTAATAAACTATCAAATAATGCATTTACTAATGACTACCGATTAAACATTCTGAAAATTAAGTTAAACAAATTGTCAAGAGTAAACAAAATGTTAGGAAAAAATTCTAATGTATAAAAGGCCATAAATTCAAACATGTTTTCATGTAGTGCTTGTGCATGCATATGATTTTGATGGAAGGGGGAAATGGACCCAAACTTGACCCTCAGAGGAAACCGAACGCTATGATGGAGGTATTGAAGGAGATAGTGAAGAAAGAAATCTTGAAGTGGTTAAATACATGCATAATCTACCTCATCTTAGTTTGTGCATGAGTTTGCCTTATTCATTGTGTAGCTAAGATGGGGAGAGTGCCAGTAGTATATAATGAGAGGAATAAGTTGATTGCCACTAGGACTGCCATTGGATGGAGGATTTGTATTGACTATAAGAATTTGAATGCGGCTACTAGGATAGACCATCTTTTCCTGCTTTTTCTTAACCAGATGTTGGATAGACTAGCAGGACACCCTTTCTATGGCTTCCTAGATGACTATTCAGTATAGCAAATGAGGAACAAGGCAATACCACTTTTACTAGCCCTTATGAGAGTTTTGCCTTTAGGAGGATGCCTATTGGATTTTGTAATGCTTCAACCATTTTTGAGTGTTGCATGATGTCCATCTTTTCTGACTTGATCGAGACTGGGATAGTAATTTTCATAGAAGACTTCTTCATGTTTGGTACCTCATTCAAGTAATGCTTGAAAAATCTTGCAAAAGTGTTACAAAGGTGTGGGAGACCATATTGGTGTTGAAATGGGAGAAATTTCAATTCATGGTCACTGAGGGGATAGTGTTGGACCATGAGATTTTGGAGAAGGGGATGGATCTAGATTCTTTCATGATTCAAGTGATAGAAAATTTACCTCCACCCACTTCTGCGAAGGGGATTAAGAGCTTTTTAGGGCAAGCTAAATTTTATCGTCGATGCATTAAGTACTTTTCTAAGATCTCCAAGCCTTTATGACATTTGCTAGAAAAATATGTGCCCTTCCATTTTGATGAGGTTTGCCTAGCTGCATTTGAGACTTTAAGAGCTAGGTTAGTCACTACACCTGTGACTATTGCACGAGACTAGGAGATGCCATTTGAGTTGATGTGTGACATGAGTGACTACATCGTAAGAGCAGTTTTAGGCCAAAAGAGAAATAAGATTTTCATGTCATGTACTATACCAGTAGGACCCTCAATAAAGTCAAAGTGAATTATACATGTATAGAGAAAGAACTATTGACCATAGTATTTGTTTTTGATAATTTTAAATCTTGCTTATACGAACATAAGTCATGGTGTGCACCAATCATGTTGTTATCAGATATCTTGTGGCTAAGAAGGATGTCAAATCCAGTTTGATCTGATAGTTTCTATTGCTATAAAAATTTGATATGGATATTGTGGATCAGAAAAACATGGAAAACCTGGTACTCGATCACTTGTCTAGGCTCTACCAGGAGAATTCTAATGAGTGTCTAGTCGACATAAGTGAGAATTTTTCTAATGAGCAAGGCCTTGCCATTTATGAAGATAACACCCCTTGTTACAGTGAGCTTGCAAATTCGTTATAAGCTGGATAGTTCCTTGTGATNTGAATGGACGGCAGAGATCAAGTCGGATGGCCATCTGAGACGATACAGCGCGACGCGTGGCAGATGACTCAGATGGCGGCGTCGAATGGGAGCGCGCCGCGTGGCTTTTCGACGGATCCGAGGATC
>JXCR01137536.1:28981-48732 GCA_002079205.1 Phalaenopsis hybrid cultivar | reverse complement strand
AATACATGTCTATAGTAAAAATAATTTTTATGACTTTTAAATTTTTATAGAGGCCTTCTAAGGTGATCACTTTCTATTTGGCCCATTTTAGTGATTTTCTTAATTATTTTGTATTTTCTATTTTTTTGGTATTTTTATTTATTTTAAATAAGAAAATACATTTTTGACTTTTCTAAATTTGATTTTTATTTTCCTCAGAGTCCTCTAACCATAGCAAACCTACCAAACCAAACTTTGTACTTTTCTCGTTTGTAGTTTAATTTTTATGATTTTTTAAATTAAAATAATGCTAATAATCTTTGAAAATTAGGGCTTATGGTAATATGAATGTTCTATGGCCTTGGAAAAATCAGAGAAGATTCCTCATGTCATTAGGAATAATCTCTTAAAATTTCATTTAATTTGGATAATTATTTAATTAATTATAAATTATTTGCCCTTTGGAGTTTTTAATTAGTTTATGAAAATACTTAATTAATATTTTTTTTTGATTTAATAAATTCTCCTTTATGCACTGAGCATAGAGGTAATATTCTTTTTTTTCTACACAAAATTATGAATTTTTGAAGTTTCTGAATTAATTTAAATAGAAAATGCACTAATTTCCTACTTATCCACATTGTCACCGCATCATTCCTCGAACCCGTCAAAAGACCACGTGTCGCCTGACAGTTTGTTGAGCTTTACAGCTTAGCTGCCACACAACCTGTGGTTCTCGTTCCATCTTCTCTTTTGACATGATATGATCTGATCATTTGATACAGGCGAAACGAATGACATTCGTTCATCGTCTCAAACACGCCCTACCCCAAGATCCATACAGCTTCTAACCCTAATATCTTGCTCGATACTTAACTAAAGTAAGTTTGATCAGTTCTTACTCTATCTAAATGAGACAAACACATCTATATGGCTAGTTAAGCATGGAATGTAAACTTTCTTCATGAAGATCCAAACCGAGGCTAAAATTAAGGATTTTTATCTATACCTTTCACCAAGAGATGAGGCCTCAATTATGTTTGTTCTTGAGCTTCTCTTTGGTCCCACAAACCTCCTTGAATTGTTGGATGGAGTTGTAGTTGAGCCTTTGTATGATTTCGATTGGAGTATGACTCGTACTTGGTCTAGGTCTAGGTAGGAGTGCTCGGGAGAGAGTTGTTTTGATCGGGAACGTCTTCTTAAGCTCTGGTGAAGCTCAGGAGTGAATCAATTTGAAGATTGGTGAAGTTTTATGGTATGATCGTAAAATGACCTTGATTTTGAGCTCAAAATTAGAGCTGGGCAACGGCAATGAGGGGCTAAAAATGATTAGAATGAGCATAGGAACATTGGAATGAGCATAGGAACATTGGAATTAAGGTTTGCAATGATTTTGGTAGAGTTTCCCTAAATATTGTGTACTTCTCCCCATTTAGCCGTGAGATGGAGTATATTTATAAAGGAGGAAGGGGGATTCAATTGGGTAAGCTGAGGTGTTCAAAAGGTAGCTTATGTGGAGTACTAATTGGGGCAGAAATCGAATTGGAAAGATCCACATTAAATACGTTTAATTTTGGGTTTGAATCACGGTGACTCTCCTTGGACTTGGATTTTCCGGCAGACAAGGTGTTCGGTCAGACAGGGAGAGGTCACCATCTGGCTGAGGAAAGTCAGTGGTAGGAAAATGTGAAGCCATTTGGGTTCGTGCATGGTTGAAGGTGATTGATTGAAAAAGGATAGAGTTTTGGGTCAAATTGGGTTTAGGTTGGGTCTAGGCTCACCAAAGTGGCTTGGCAAATTGGGTTTAGGTTGGGTCTAGGCTCACCAAATTGGGTTTAGGTTGGGTCTAGGCTCAAGGTAGTTAAGGCTGATAAGGAGGTCAGCTTGATCAGTGAGGTGAAGTCCTAGTCAAGATTATTTAAATTTTGGGTTTAGGTGAAGCATGGGAAGGGTTAATAACTTTTTAGTAGACCATTAAAGGGCCTCTTCCTTTTGCTACTTTAAGCATGGTGACATGGAAATGTCTCACATGGCTTGCATGTGGCTTGGAGGTGGCTTCATGGCATGCCTTTGGCTTGGCTAAGTTGCATGAAAAAATATTTTGTAATTTTTGGCATTTTTCGGATGGGTTACTGATGAGGCTAAATGTGGAAGATTTTAATTATACATATCATAGTGTAAGGTTGAAATTGATTAAGTTGATGATGAAGATGATGTGTAGGATAAGCTTTTCATGTGGGCTCAATTTTAGGCTTTTAAGATGAAGGTTTGATGGGCTTTTTTTCAAATCATTTAGGGAAGGTCTTTAAAAAATGAACTAGATAAATAATTGTCATGAAAGGGAATTTATTTTGGGCTTAAATGTGATGAAATTGAACTTGAAATGGTTTTGGTAGGAATTGGGTGTAAATTGGGAATTTTGGTAAAAATTATGTTACTTTGGTAATCTTTTGAAATTTAGGGCAATTTGGTTAATTTTGAGGAGTGTGGAGTATTTTAGGTCAATTGGGTAACTTGGAGGTGTTTGAAATGATTTTTGGTGAAGAAATGAGAATTTTTGGGTCATAGGGCCATTTTGGGATTTATGGGTGTTTTGTTCAATTTTGGAAATTTGAGGTGAATTTGGGCAATTTGAATAATTTGAGATTGTTTAGAATGACTTTTGGTGGGAGATTGGAAATTTGGGTAATTTTGGCAATCTTTTGGGTTCCGAGGGTTTTTTTTGTAGTTTGGGTGGAATCTTAGGTAGAGTAAACATACAAGCCATAAAACCTTCTTAAAGGCATAAGATCCATAAAATAACCCCATTTGGATCCTTCACATGTTTTTCCTAGCCATGTTAACTAAAGGCCAAGGGCTTGGGACCACTCATATGAGTTTCCAAAAAGAGTTAGGAGGTAGGTCAAGTGTAAGTGACTTTAGGGTTTAGGGTGTGCGGGAAATTGTGATAGGTTCAAGTGTATGTGTGTGAGAGACAAAGAAAAAGCCTCCTAGGTTCATTGTAAGGCTCAACTGATCCTATAGAAACTCATGTTTGAGTCTTTACATCTTGGTACTAGCCATCTTAGCCAAAGGCTAAGGGCTTAAGACTACCTAGGTGGGACTTCACAAAAAGAGCCAAGAAGTGTCTAGAACTTCTATATGGGAGGGTTCCCTAGGATAGTCAACTAGAAAGCCCTATGACTAGATCCTAGACTTTTAAAGAATAAAGATTGGACCTCATCAAAAATGAGGCCAACATATGTGAGTTAAACAACTTGTCTACAAGAAGAAATGGTTGGAAGATCCCATGGATGAGGTTGTATCAGGAGATAGGAAAGTGTGGTGATCCTCCAGCTACTGTGCCAGCCCATTCTCTTGTCATAAATTATGCTCATCTAGTTGAGTAACCTGCATAGAGAACACTTAGTTCTTCATTGTTAGAGAAGAGGGTGGTTGTGGTTCAACTGCTAACTGGCGGAAGCAAGGCTGCAAACTCCCGTTGTTGTCTAGTGAGAGAATTATGTCATTCTGGTGGTTGGAGTTGGATTGACTCTTGGTATGAAAAGGCTTGATCTTATCTCATTAAAAAAGTTTCTTTCACTTTATTAATAGTTCTTTTAATGATGTAGATGAGGTGGTGTTGGTCGTTGATTTGCCATTAACAAACGTCAGCCAATACCCCATCCCTAGAGTTGTTAAGGGAACACTAGCTCTGGAACAGAGCAAATGAAAAGTGTTTAATGTCCCCACACATCATCAAGAAAACCTTATGGAGGCAAAAAAACGATTGACTGAGGTCACCAGTGTCATTGTCTCAGCCCTTGGAAGAGAAGGAGGACTCCTTTGTCTGGGTGGCTGGTTTGCAGTGGGAGGCGGAGACAAAGGAACTCTTAGAAGAATGGATGGCTCTAAGGCAAGAGCACTAGGCAGAGTTGGCGACTCTTCGGGGGAAGTTGGCTAACATTCAAGCGACTTACTCAGTTCTACAACCGAGCAGATAGTGTTGATAGATTGAGGTTTGGAGTGAGAGTGTTGTATCAGAAGCTGCTTCAACATGACTTGTCTCAGTTGAAGTGATTGAAGAAACTCTTATAAAATATTTATTATCTAAATAAAGTTTTATTTTATTATATTTCAAAAAGTTTCATTTATGTAATTATTTTTCCTTGAATTCTATGTTGATGTAACTCAAAATTTCAAAATTGAAGTATGGCTCTACTTTGATGCTTCAACTTCCCTTGACACCCTATATGTAAGGGCCAAGAGTTATAATTTTGTGTGCTTCAGTCTCCTTGCTCTCTTCCCTTCAATCGAATCCCTTTATTCAGTTTCCTAGCTTTTATTCAGTGTCTTATAAATACTTTCCTCAACTCTTTGGGTCTTTCCCTAAAACTTATAAGGGCATAGATCTTATCTCCTACCTCTATAAGTTTTCACACTACATGGAGGCACTCTTCTTCAACTTAATAACAAAAACTACATAATTTTACCTTTAACACTTCTTTGTACTCAAAGATCCTCTCAATTGATTGTAGTCATATGATTAAACCATCATAATCCATACCTCCATAAAACTTTAATAGGTCCACTTTGATGTCAAAATCCCTACGTCCACCATATGTACCCTCCTCTGATATTGAATTCCAAAGCATTGTGATTTATCTTCGTCATCACTAAAGTCATCTCTATGGAAGGGATTCAAAGCCTTCACCTCTTCTCATTTTTGACTTACCCGATCATGATCGAGGGTAATTTCCCCTTAGGTTCCATCATAAATCTCCGCAAGCCTCTGTTGAAGCCAACGAATCTCATATATCTCATCATGGGTAGGTTTCAACATGTACCCCCTTTGTGGCATGATTAGAATATATGGATTGGAAGAGGTGGTTAAGGACAGGAAAGAAATATTGGGTGTTGGTTGTTTGGGTAAGGTTGATGCTAGTAAATCCAAAGATAGGACTATAGTTAGGTTAGCTCTAATACCAAATGATACTGATGTTAACCAAAAAATAACAGAACACCAATATTATTGTTGAAAATTTAAGTGAATCACAATAACATTTCTTAAAATAGGAATAAAATTGCACAAAGCACAAATAACCCATAGGGTGCGGCTAGCGTGGGCAACATTAGTTGTCTTCTAGGTGAGATGGTTAGTTAGGGGTATGATAGTAGTAAGGAATGTTGGAGGGCTTGTTGATCCCTGGATACTGCTAATATGCACAGTACAACAATAATCAGCTTATATTTCACTTGTATTTCCTTACTTTACATCAAAATCAAAAATTTGATACTGAAGAAAAATAAGAATTTAACTTTTAATTTATATATATTGGGATACTACGCAACTATACGTATCGTTATCAAGTAATATAGGACTTTTTTATTAAGACGTGGATATCAAACCCATAGAGAGAATACACAATATGCATTATTGAACAACAAACAATTTTTAATAAAAAGATAATTATCTAAACTAAAGATGATTTTTGCAGTAATTAAAATTTAAATATTTTTTGTATTTTCAATATTTTGTAGAACAATAACAATTTAAAAAAATAACTTGAGTTTTTATAGAAGAAAAGCACTAAATATGAAAATATTTTCTTCTTGTGATGAATAAGTAATAAGTATAGGAATTTTGTTGTGGAAGTATGCAAATTAATATCTTCCTTACCATGAATCAATGATAAATATAAAAATTTGTTATGGAAGTATGCTAAATGGCCAAATAGGAGCAATAATATTCTTTACCCTTACTAGAGATGCTATAAAGAACATTGGTTAATCTATAGTGAATCAGTAATAAGTATAGGAATTCTGTTGTGAAAGTATGCAAATTGTGTTGTGCCAAATAAAAAACATTCTTTACCCTTACTAGAGATGCTATAAAGAACATTGGCTAATTTAAAGTTTGAATAGTTCTGAAAACCAGCTAGGCAGGGACGATACTAGCTCTCACTTTATAGTTCCCTCGATTCCCTCCACCTAGGGGCTAACATCTCATATCAGAACCTAAAACAATAAACCAAGTTGGGGGCTTTAACTTGTCATTGGAAGATACTAGCACTCACTCTAGAGTTCCCTCGATTCCCTCCACCTGAGGGCTAACATCTCGTATCAAAAACAAAATAATAAACCAAGTTGGGGGTTTTAACCTGTCACTTTAAAGTCCTCTAACTCTACACCCTTTAATGAATGTTTCCTTATTTATTTGCACTCAATCATATGAACTACTTTCTCATTCATACAACCTCGTGTGATTCTTTCCAATTGTTGACTGAGACAATACCAGACCGATTCTTACATGTTCTCACAACAAATGTTAACATCTGGATTGGCTAAATCAAGAAGTAAATGAAGTGCATGGATTTAAACCATCACAACTTCTTCCATCATTTAAGATCAATACTTTCCACAAATTCCGTCCAAAACTTAGCTACTTATCATTTTAAGAAGAAAGGTAAAGAAAATTACTCAGAATTCATGGAGAAAACAAAATCACACTTTCGTTTAAAAAAAGAAATCATTATCAAACCAAAAACAAGTCTCAATTGAAACCAAAAGTAGTCTCAAAACAAAAAGATAAAAACTTATCTCAAGTCCTCCACCAAACTTTTGAAGTTCCTTTGATTCTCTTCTCTTTACAATCATTAAAAATAAAATAACAAAAAGGATAAAATAAAAGCGTAAGTGGTGCCTCAAAATTCTCGGAACTAACTCCCTAAATGAGAACTTTCAAAAGTTTCCAAAACTTTTCAGGACCCTTTTCTAAGTCCTCTCTTCTTTCTTTTATAATTTTTCAAAAGGGCCTTGGTTTCTCTTCAAAATATGTCTAGATTCAATGTCTTTCCCTAAGAGATGCATTCTTTTGTGATAATTTTTGTCGATAGTGGTTATAACCACCTATTAAGCAAATATGTGCCTCAAAAACCTCTTCAAAATTCGCAGAAATTGAATTTACTCGTCTAATAACTGCCAGTAGCACTTAAGCGTGAGGACTCTGGCGCTTAGGCGCGGCCTTTTCTATTTAGCCGGCGCTTAAACGTCGGATCTGGCGCTTAGGTGTCAAAAACTCTTTTACATTTTTTTCACATTTTTGCTCCAAATTTGATCTTTTGTCACTCCTTTAAGCATTTTTCACCATTTTTACCTGTATCTGCAAGAAAAATACAAAATACCTTTCATTAAAGCACAATATCTCAAAAAAAGATATAAAAAATGTGTTTATAAACATTATATATTTTAAGTATATCACTTTTCATAGCAGCAAAGGGTGTTGGAGGAGTTTATAGTAGTACTAGAGTATGATGAAGGGCCTGATAGTAATAAGAAGAGGTGTTGGAGGAGATGGTGGTATCAACAGAGGAAAGATGGAGTGTTGGAGGCAATAGTATGGTGTGCTGACAAGATTAGCAACAACATCAAAAGGTGTTGATAGGATCTACGATAGCAATAGGTGAGCAGGATATAGACTAACGATACATTAGAAGGGAGGCATAGGTGGAAGGGCAGCGAGCACTAAGAAGGGGTAAGCACAGAAATATAAAGAGGTTGTCAGCACATCGGAGAAGAATTCAATAGAAGCACTACGTGTCCTTGGCTACAGCCCTATGAAGGGAGTAACACTAATGGTGAGAAAATTGAAACCAAAATAACTAAAATCATAAATAGAGAACATGAATATATATATATATATATATATATATATATATATAAGTCGAAAGCTAGCTGGCAAGCCCCCATTTGGGTGTTCAATATAACCCCCACACTATTGGTTGGTTTTACCAACTCTTGGTTGAAATGGGCATGGTTAGATACAATAGGTTCTGCCCACCTCCTTAAGAGAGCCATGCATCAGGCTTTAAGAGGCAGTAGCCCAATGCAAAAAGAGTGACCGAAGGTGTTTGCGTTCAAGAACTCTCATTTTGCTATGAATGATATAAAAATNTATAACCCCCACACTATTGGTTGGTTTTACCAACTCTTGGTTGAAATGGGCATGGTTAGATACAATAGGTTCAGCCCACCTCTTTAAAAGAGCTATGCATCAGGCTTTAAGAGGCAATAGCCCAATGCAAAAGGAGCGACCGAAGGTGTTTGTGTTCAAAAACTCTCATTTTTCTATGAATGATATAAAAAAGGATTGGTATTTAAATGCTTTAGACATCAACATGTATGCTTTAAATATATTAAATGTCCACTAGATAGAGAGCTTTGAGAATAACTTAAATGACCTTGCCCCTTGGGACCTCTACCACATACTCAGTCAATACTAGCTTCTAGGACTCTCAGCCATGCACTGCTTGACCTCTTTTTACCTTAATACCAAGGAGAAAATTTTCAAAGCTAGAAAGAAGCCAGGAACTATCAAGGCTAATGCAAAGGTGACCAAGGATTAGGCGGTTGTGACAGAGGCTTGGATGGAAGAAGCCAAGGCAAAGCTAGTGTGCATGTTGGGGTGGCTTTCTAAAATTCAATAGGAGAATGACATTCTATCAAAAAAAATGTATCAATAATAAAGATTGCTGGGGAGTTTTCATACAACCAGGCCAAACACCTCCAGTTCGGCACAATGTTGGTGTCAACCTGTTTGTGTGGGTCGGACTGGTCGACCAAAAGTATTATGATCTAAGAAGATTCATGAAGATCCTTTCCACTCCTTCAATAGAGGAAAGGGGGAAGAATAATTTGAGGGGAAGAATGTAATGGATGGAGTTTCACCCAATGCATGATCTTGAGGCAAGAATTTTTATACTTAAGAATTTTTTTATTATATGCAATAAGAAATTATATCAAGGATTTTTTATAAGGAAATAATTTTTTTTGTTATCAACTGGTGAAATGAAATGAAATGAGACATTCAGTTGATTTTTTACCTTTGTATCATTTTTACCTTTACCGTACTTTACCATTTGTTGCTTGTGGTGTATTTGCAATGATAGACCGCTCATCACTTAAGGGAGACTTTTTAGTTGGTTTCGATGTTTTTTTCATACAGCTCAACTCTTATACCACCTCAATCTGGTTTGTCTGGTTGGATCATCGCCTTGAATGGTAACCACTAAGACTTGCCTCCAGGGTGATTTACTTAGTAACCTTGATGGAGCTTGTCACTACTGGATAGGGAATCACCTCAAGAGCTTTCGAAATATTTTTTTTTTTATACTTGAGCATTGAGAGTCGGTCTTTAGGTTTTAAATGCTGATAAGACGTTATGCATCGTTAATCATTTTAAGTATTTCTACTGATCAGCTAGCTTGCATGATTATCAATTTTTAGTGTTGATGCCTAGCTTGCATCTCACACTTCTCAAGTCTCGATAACTTGGTTGGATCTCTGCTTTACATGGACTACCACTTATGCTAGGCTCATTAATTAGATTTTATCAATGCTTTTGTAGGGATAACTACTGAGGCTCAAATCTAGGGTGATTTGCTCAGTACCTTTCATGGAGCTTATTATTACTGGATTGGGAACCACCTCATGAACTTTATTTGATTCAAGTTTGGAGACATGGATTTATGATGTGTGAGTGTTGTGGGTCAGTTATGTATTCTATCGATTGGACATCTTGGTATCGTTGTTAGCTATTGCTACTCGAGTTTAGGTTCCACGAGTGTTGCCAAGATATTTATACACATGAACTCCCTAAGTACCTCGAGTGTTAGTAGGACGTAGGATTATGCACATAGTCAATCAAATTATATTTTAACATTTCTTTAGTGTAAAAAAATACAAGTTTGAAATGAAAACTCATTTATTATTTCTTGAGCATAAAAAATTTTTGTATAAGAAAAAAATTATTTTAGACTATATCCACTTCAAGTCAAAGGGTAAACATTGAGCTTATAGGACCTAGGAGCAACCCTTTGGTAGACGATGAATGGGCCGATCCACATATGGTTCAATTTACTGACTACTAGTCCACACGCCTCTGCATTGACCTTCTTTTGTACAAGGTCTATATGGACAAAATTCTTCCCACAGATGTGCTTTTTATAGCAGTAGACGGTGTGTCTCTTAACTTGCTCCACTCAAAGGGTTGAATTACTCAGTTTTTCTTCTATGGGATTTAGTGTGAGTGCTATCCATTCATTATCCTCTTGTCAATCTACTAGATTTTCCTCGTCAAAATTTAAGATTGTCATGACCCTCAACATTACCTTCATTTTGTGAGACAACATGAATGGGGTCTGCTCGGTCATTGTCAATGGAATCATTCAAGTTGCTCAAAGGATCGATGGGAGAATCTCTACCTAGTTCCCCTTTGCTCCTTCAACTTGACTGTTAATTCAAATTTAATGCATTAATGTGATCTTTACGCCAATCCCTTAACTCTAATAGAAGAATTTTACCCCTTAGTTAGTGAATGTTATCCTATTATTGATAATGATGATGAGAGGAAAACCATATCAACAGATGAAGTTTCATACAACCTTCACTATTATTTGGGTCAATGCCTTTACTTTAATCCACTAGAGAAAGTAGTCCATAGTGACTAGAAGAATTTTTGTAGGCCCTTTGAAGCAAAAAATGACCCAAGGATATTAAGGCCTTGTTGACTGCATTTTTAGTAAGGTCTAGTTCTCTCCTTAAGCCTAAGATCTAGCCATAGGGCTTTTCTGTTTACTATCCTAGAGGACTAATGATGAGACCCACCCTTTTAGAAACTCAAACTACTTCTTTGCTCTTCTTGAAGATTCATATGTGTGGTTTTTTACCTCTAGCACTAGAAGGTTGAGACCAACATGAGGAAGCTCAGAAGAGTAACTATAGGATTGTCAAGCTTTAAGGCAACCCTGAGTGACTTGGTGTTGTACACATACACTTGAACTCACCACAAGTTCCCTCACACATCCAAAATCATTTATTCACCCAAATTGACCCACTCCCCCTTGAGGTACATAACTGCTCCTTAACTCATTGAGAACTCATATAAGTGGTTCTAAGTCCTTAACCCTTAGTTAGGATGACTAGGACTAATATGTGGAGGCTTCAAGATGAGTTCTCATAAGCTCATATGACTTGGAGGAAACTTTTCATGGCTTGCATGCTCACCACCCAAAACCAACTCTAGCCATCCAATTTACCCAAATTCACCCAAAATTCTCAAAATCCACCAAAATTAACCAAATTACCTAAATACCCCCAAACTCCCAAAAAATGCTCAAAATTGACCAAATAACCCATTTTCACCAAAAATCATTCTAAACCTCTCTAAGTTACCCAATTGCCTCAAAATTGCCAAAATTGCCTAAACTACCCAAATTTTGCCAAAATACCAAAAATACTCAATTTTGACCAAAATTCTCAAAATTGCCTCAATTTCCACCAAATCCATTTCAAATTCTTCTAAAGAAAAATCCAGATCCAATTACACCAAAATTCAATCCCAAACACATACCTATCCAAGATCAAATTTAAATTAATCCAAATCAACCCTAAATCCAAAATCCATCAAATTTGAGGCCACATGACAAATTTAATTTCATCAAATTCATGCCCCAAATTTCATTATGAAAATTCCTAAATTTCACTAAGCCCATCATGCTTAAATGCAAACCTAAATCAGTTTTTCATGACCCATTTATGAAGGCTCACCAAACCAAGCCCGTTTCTCGTTTTCCTTTCATTAAAATCAAAAGCTCATTCCCTCATGACAAATTTCCTCATCATCCACCTAATCAAATCAAAATCATACCCCATTCCATGCATGATTTAATTCCACCAAATTATACCTCATGACACCACCTCACAAAATGCCCGATTTTTTAAATATCTTTCCATGAAAATAACCATGTCATAGATGAGCCATGTAAGCCATGGCAAAGTCCACCTTACTGATGCGGTTGTCGGCTGGCACTAATAATAAATATGCAGTTCACTCCTAATAAAAATAAATTAAGTAAAATAATTTTATCTTTTAAAATCTCTAAGCTGTCAAACCCGTAATAATAACACAAGTATACGTATCGCTCAAGTAATAAAGGGCTCTAATGGAGTCTTAAGTATCGATCCCACAGGGAGTTGGAAATTCTTATGGCTATAACGTCAAACACACTATTCAAACTATGAAACTTAAGTACAAAAATTAAATCTAAAGTAAATTTAATGTGTGTTAAATGAAATTTAGTTGAAAAACTTAAGTTAAATAAACTAATTGTTAAACTTCAAAAGAAAACTTATAAAGACTAAACAAACTTTTGAAATGAAGAGTTCAAATTTAAGAAAGCATCCTTCCCCTTACAATGACTTTATGGAATGTGAAGAAATCAAAATCATTTAAAATACATATGAAATTTTATTGTGCCAAATAAGAGTAATCATATTCTTTACCCTCTCAGCGTGCATAAAGAACATTGATTAATCTAGAGTTTGGTCCCTAAATCCGTGATTAGTTTGAGAGGATATTGGCTCTCACTCCAGAGCTCTCACTTCTCCCTCGCCTGAGGGCTAATAATCTTGCTTTACTTTCCAAGCAACTGGATCAAATTAAGGATTTTAATCAGTCACCTTAAAATCTTCAATTTTGCGCCCATCAAAGTGTATTTCCCTATTTATTTGCACACAACCCCATGGATTACATTCACACCCATTAAATTGAATGTGACTCTTACCTTGTTGTAGAAAGCATAACCCTTTCAAATCATATATTTCTCAACAACATTTAACATTTTAATTGGCTAGATCAAAAAGTAAATGAAGATCAAAGTTCAAATCATCATAATTTATTGACATTTAAAACCTTATAAAACTAAATTAATTCTTCACAAGACCATATCTCATCATAGGGAGAAAGATAAAGAAGACTACTCAAATTCATGAGAAGGATACGACAAAACACGGATTTCATATATAAAAACAAGTTTACAAAACAAATAAAAAAATGAACA
Organism: Phalaenopsis hybrid cultivar; assembly: GCA_002079205.1. NCBI lineage: Eukaryota > Viridiplantae > Streptophyta > Magnoliopsida > Asparagales > Orchidaceae > Phalaenopsis > Phalaenopsis hybrid cultivar. The sequence goes on along the minus strand of JXCR01137536.1, from coordinate 35,875 downwards.
CAACATATCGCACACTCCTTCCCAAGAAAATCCCTAGAAGTTCCCTTTAAGCACTTTCTCTCTTTATAATCACACTCAATTATCTCTTAGAAGTGTAATCATGAAGGAATCTCTCACATTCCCTCTCCTCTTACAACCATAGAAGAAAATCCTTCTCTTCTCTGTCAAGTCAAACTCTCTCTTTCTATCTCATGCTCCCCTCTTCCTCTTCTCTAGACTCTCCTCTTTTAAAGAGCCCAAAAGGAATTCAAAATTCCCTCCAATTTTTTCCCCTAAAAGTCACACCTTTTTGTACCAAGAGATAAATCCTCTCATCCAAGAGACATATCTCTTCATTAGAGAGTCTTCCAAAGTGCCTAGATGCATTGAACAGCTCCATGGGACGTTTGAAATGTTTAGAGCCTCCAAAGTCAACTCAAAAATAACCACGACTTGACTTATTCCATCTTAATTTGTCTTTGGCGCTTTTGGAGCCAGTTTAGCACCTCCAGTGCCAGCCTGATGAAGTCTGCGCTATTCTCTGAGTTCTGGTGCTGCTTAATGAATTTCATGTTGTTTCTAAATTTTGGCGCTTTAAGTGCTAATCTGGCACATCTGGCGCTGCTTCTCTGTAAAATGGCGCCTCTGATGCTAGTTTCTGGCACTTCTGGCGCCAGCTCTCAGGAAAATGCACGAAATTCACTATTTTGGCTCCAAATTTCCTCCTTTTTGCAAATTTTTGCTCCAAAAGCCTAAAATTGATAAACCTGTAACAAAAACATGAAAGTCTCCTTTTTTAAAAGTGTAATATCACTAAAATAAGCATAAAATGTACACATAAAATAGTATATTATTTTGGTGCTTCAAAATCCCTTAAACTTAAATCTTACATGTCCTCAAGTGACCCTTTTACTACATAAAAATATGACTTATGGCAGACATTAACTTGTAAACTTCTATAATTTGCTTTAATAAATATAATAGTATAACTTAATAAAAACTTTTAAAAAATTAGGTTAAAACTAAAAGTTTAAGAACGTCCAGTAATCAAGTTTAAGATTTCTGAATCTCCATTCATTTCAAGAAGAGTTGCAATTTGTCATATTGAAAATACTTTGAACATCCATATGAAAAAGAATTTCATGAAAAACTTACTAGTAAGGATGCTAATACTCAGATACAAGTTTAGAAAATGTAGTAAAGCATTTTTCCTCAAGTTGATTCAAGTGAAGCCAATTTTTGATTGGGCATCTCCTCAAGCTTCTCCTCACATATTTTTCTTTTCTTTTTCTTTTTTTTTCTTTAGGATCTTTTTCAATCATTTCTTTTCTTTTCATCTTCATGTGAGGATTACTATATCTGGATAGATTTTAATAATTTTGAACTTCACTATCCTTTTCTTAAAGTCAAAACTTCTTACCTTCCTTCACTTTATAAATTCATACTAGCTTTGAAGATTTTTCATTAAGTCTCATTCTTTTCTTCTTACATGAAACTCTAAGAATCTTAATACTTCAAAAATACAATTTCCTTCACTTTAAATAGAAAACATTCTTATTCTTTCATACAAAATATCTTATCTCTAGATTTGACCTTTATTATTAAAGATTTTTGCTTAAATTTACCATAATATTCACAAAAAAAATATAGTTATTTAAAGTTAAACTCTAATATCCATGATCATGTTAAATTAATTTTTAAAAATATAGTTAATTGAGCACAAATAAAATTTAGTTCACTTTTTTAAGGAAATTTTTCTTTCCCTCAAAACTTATGTTTTTAAATAATAAGTAAAGCATGTAGTACAAAAAATTGCAGGTGAAAGAAAACAGTAAATGCATAAAAATAAAACTAATCTGTAGAGGATTCTGAATATGAAACTTGCCTCTTGATATTTTGCAAGTGTTAACTTAAAAAGTACAAAGTTTAAAACATTAAATGAGACATAATATATCAAAGAATTTGCACATAAATGTTAGAGACATAAACAGTAAAATAAAGACATAAACAGTAAAATAAAGCAACTAAAAATGCTGAAAAATAAAAGTCTACCATTTACTATTACATATATCAGTTCAACAGATCCACAACTTAAACACATAAATGTTTCATTCATACCACCAATAATAAAACAAATCAAATAACAACAAATAAAAACAAACAAAATCTAAATAAAACTTTACTCTTCATCATCCTCCTCTTCCTCTTCTTCCTCATCATCTTCTTCTTCTTCTTCAGATCCTTCATGCACATAAGGCGTAAAGTTGGGGCATGTAGGAAATTCTACATTATGATCAGCCCTCAGAAATCTAACCACCGTCTCTTCATATGTAATATCATGTTGGACTCTTTTATGCTTATATTCATCATTGTATGCATTTTTGGCTTCTATACTTTATATTCTATTATGCATTGCTATGAGATCTGATTATTGAATCATTAACTGCTCCATAATATTCTCAAGTGAAATAGAACCAAAAGTAGATAGTCCTGGAGCTGATGTGAAGGGTTTATATCTACTTTCACTCATAAATCCAGAAAATGATTCAAATTTATGCACAATGGGTTTTCATATTGGTTTTAGTCTTTGTAACACTTCTTCATTTCTACCAAATTCTACTCCTGGCTGTTCACATAGAGTAAAAATCAAGGCAGGATATCCTGAACCACTAGTTGTCCCACTCCTAGCAATGCTTTGGGCATTTTGCACAATAAGAGCACCACTATCAACTGCTTTCATTTGTTGAATATAGAAATTCAACACTGCTCTTTCCTTAGTTAATTTGCACAGGTGATTTGTTGGAAGCAATTTTGCTGAAATAAAGTATGTTTGCCTTAGATTGAACATTCAACATGGAAGTGGAGAAATTAAACTTGTGATTATTTTTAATTTTTCATTCTCCTCTTCCATCAGTCAGAAAGGCAATTACTTCATCAAGTGATGAATCAGTCATCACAAATGCAACATACTCATACTGAAATGCATTTCTCAGTCCATAAAATTTATTGATTCTTTGTCGAGTAAATTCAACTTGCATATCTCGAACAAAGATGTGATCATTTGTTGTCACTTGAAGATTAGCGTAGAATTATCAAATCGTCGGAACAACGGCTACTGCAGTGAAGTAGCAGAAAGATTCCCACTTCCCAGCAATAATCAGCTTTTCTATCTCTCCTCCCGGCTTCGAAAATGCTCGCTCCTGAGTCAATTTTCTCGAGCCCATTTTAGTATTATAGTTATGTTGGGCCTTATAGTTGACAAATCTCCTTGCATCAAAATCTCCTATAGGCATTCCCCTCTTCACTCGTGGTTCCATAGGAGTTTCAATGTAAATTCAAAATAAAATCCGAATAAAATCACAATATAAAAAATCTAACTCCAAAAGTAGGAAGATTTTGTAAGAAGCTTTCACCATGGGTTCTCTTTAAACTTCCTCAAAAAAAAATTCACATTTTCGGATTTCCAAAATGTAGGGTAAATCCATGGTGAAAATAAAAAATTTCTAAGTTAAATTGAAGCTCTTATCAAGAGAAGATGAAAACCAAAACTTTTAAGATTTTAAATCTCTCAAATCAACCAAATGTGAAGCCCTAGGTTGAGTTTCGGCCATGGTTTAGAGGTAGGAGATGATCTAAGCAGTAAAAATGGGGTTTTACTGGTGATTTTTGCAATTTTAAAATGATTTCGGCATTTTCAGAAACTGACGCCTTTGGCGTCATTTCTCTGTAAGATGGCGTCTCAATCACCAATCTCGCATTTCAGGCGCCAACGTTAAAAATTTTTATATTTTGATTTTCTTTGAAAATCTGCTGCGTACCGGACTACGTGAACCTCTAACTAAATTAATTAAACACTTATACTCATAATTAAACAATTTTTCAAAACACAATTTCACAAACAACACAAAACTCACAATTATATATAAAATTTGAACAATTACAAACTAATAGTTTTCAAGCCAACATATCTAATTCAGCGTCGAAATCAGGCCAACAAACTAACGATGAAGCCTAAATATCAAACACTTAATAAAAAACATATAAAGTTCTACAATAAAAGTAAATCAAATCTTGTACAAACACATAACAGCAAATATAACTACGAATTCCATACTAAATGAGTTCAAACATCTTCTTCACTATCATCTTCTTTAATGTTCCTCATGGAATGGTAGTGCACGTACAAGTTATGAGAAAATTTGTCCATTAAATCTTCTTCAACTTAAGCATTTTTCTTAAACATTTGCACCAAACCTTATTCAATACATCTAATGTGTTCAAAGTGCTCCTACATCCTCCAATCCAGATGATCAAACATTTTAGAAATATTTTCAATTGAATGCATAAGATTATATACCACTTTTTCCAACTTCTTAATCCTTTTTAAAAGTGTATTCAAAATAAAGTAAGGTTAAATAGGTGATGAATTTTGAGACTCTTGATCCATCAATACATTCATATTTTTCTCCTCCCCAATTCTTGTACAGTTGCAATAAACTTCTGGTTTCATAGCCTTTCAAGGAAGAAGCACTTTCTCCTAACTTTCATAAGGCACTTACAACTGGCTACACAGCAGGAATAAAGTAGATGGATGTCCCAATCCAGAAGTCAGTCCATTGATGATTAAACCCAAAACATACTTTACTATTAAAGCACCAACATCAATAGGTTTGAATACAGTAATTCAAAATTGCACTTTCCATCGTCACTTTGCTGATTTTAGTAGTAGGAAGTAGTTTTGATGCAATAAATAAATGTCATGTCTTTGATGCAAGATTCAATAATGATGAAGAAAAAATTACATTTTCGTTATCTTTGGTCTTCCAATTTGCATCTTCATCAGTAAGGTATCGATAAAGTTCATCTATATTATCTCTCGTAGGGACAAAATACGCATAGTGACAAATAAGAATGCTTTCAATCATAAACATGTCATTTATTCTTGAAGGAGTAAATTGTACACACCTGCCTCGAACATAGACGACTCATTGGTTAATTCCATGAAAATTAGCGTAAATGTTCTTAACCACTAGAGCTACTATAGCGGCAGTAGTATAACAAAGTACTTCCCAACGTCTCTGTGCAATAATCTTCTCCACTCGATTGTTCGGTGTGTTAAATCCTCAATTGCAAAGCCTCGCTCCTTGATTAGTCTCTTCTTCACAAGAATGTGATCGTATAACTTCTGCGCATCCAAACAGGTGAACTTCCTCCTATTGAAAATTTCATATCTAGTTGTATCTTTAGAGTGGGAAGCCATTGGATTTGAAAAATGGTGGCTTTCCCTTCATTTTCCCCTCTTAAATATCTTTAGGATTCTGTTTTAGGGAATTACTATGAAGAAATCCCATAAAAAACTGTCAAAAACTGCCTTTTGAATCGTCTTAAGTCGTTTATGTCGTCGCGGTGCTTCTAGTGCCAATCTGGCGATTTTGGCGCCAACACTTTGGAAAATAGTGCCTCGGGCATCAGTTCAGATTTTTGCACCGATTTGATTTAAATTCAAATGACTCTCAAATTTTTCATATAAATTATTAAATAAAGATGTTTAAATTATTTTTCTAATATATAGGTCTCTCAATTACACGAAATTCATANATATATATATATATATATATAACAACTAAAACAAATAAAAATATGGGTTGCCTTCTATAAAGAGCTTGGTTCAATGTCATTAGCCCGACACTCCCAGTCTTTACTTTGAATGACCCAACATTACAGTCTCTTTAAGAATTGGTCTTTGACCATCAAAATATGGTTTCAATCTGTGCCCATTCACTTTAAATATTTTTTTAGTTTTCAGAACTTCAATATTAACAACTCTATAGGGATAGACTTTTACAATTATGAATGGCTCTATCCACCTAGACTTCAATTTTCTAGGAAATAATTTCAATCTTATATTTTATAATAAAACTTCATGTCTAGGCTCAAATTCTTTTCTTATTATCTTATAATCATGTCATTTTTTTCATTTTTCCTTATATATTCTAGCATTATCATAAGATTCATTTATAATCTCTTCTAACTCATTCAATTGCAATAGTCATTTCTCACCAGCATCTTTCAAATTAAAATTAAACTCCTTAATTTCTCAATAAGCTTTATGTTCCAATTCTACTCGTAATTGACAAGTCTTTCCAAAAATTAATCTATATGACGACATTCCTATAAGCCTATAATGCAATATCTAATCTAGCAGACCAATCCATTTTATTAGGATTTACAGTTTTTCCAAAATTTTCTTAATTTCATGATTTGATACATCTGTTAGACCACTAGCATGAGGATGATAAACACTTGCAATCCTATGTATAATATTATATTTTTCTACCAATTTTTCAATTTTTTGTTCTAAAAGTGAGATCCTCCATCAGTAATGATTATTCTCGGCATTCAATATATTGTAAAAATATTTTTGATTAAAAATTTTGAAACACTCCAAGCATCACATCTTGGTAAAGTGATTGATTCAATCCACTTTGATACATAGTCCACTGCAATCAATATATATATATATTTCCAAATGAAGGTACAAATGGTCCTATAAAATCTAATCCTCAAACATCAAAGATTACAACTTCCAAAGTAAAATTTAGAGGCATTTCATTTCTTTTAAAATATTACCTACTCACTCACATCGATCACATGTTTTAATATGTAAATTAACATCTCTAATTAAAGCAAGCTAATAAAATCCAAATTATAAAATTTTGTGAGTAGTTCTAAAAATCCCAAAATGACCTCCAAATTCAGAATCATGGCATTTTTGGATAATTTCTTCAATTTCTTCATATCACACTGATCCCGATTTTTTATATGTAAGGATTTATGAAGTTGACACGACTACAGTGCCAAAAACTTAATCCTTGTATGAAAATTAAGTTGTGTAATATATATATATATATATAT
>JXCR01137536.1:3596-28884 GCA_002079205.1 Phalaenopsis hybrid cultivar | reverse complement strand
TTTCTATTTAAGCCCCAAATATCGATCCCATAGGGAAGGTGTAAATTAGCAATGATAAATTTTACCAGGAAATTTACAGAAAATCAAATGAAATCACTGTCACTAATTTTGAATGCTAATATGTTAACCAAACTAAATTACTTAACTATTAGCAAAATTGAAATGCAAATTTTTAATAATAACTACTAATCTACTAACTATGTTTATGTAATGAAGGTTTCTTATGTGAAAAAGCATCATTCCCACTATAATGAAATTCTGGTGAAATGAGATAAAATAAATGTTTATAATATGTATTGTTCTCACTAGGACTAATTTTAATTCCGGTCTCTGATACAGTGCATAGAAAATCATTGGTTAATTTTAGGTTTAGTCTCTAAAATCGTGGCTACGCTAGGAGGATACCGGCTCCCACTCTAGAGCTCCCGCTTCCCTTCACCTGAAGGCTAACTCTCACTTTAGTTTTTGAACACCCAGACTAAATTGGGGATTTTAGTCTGTCACCCTATAGATTCTCCAATTCTACACCCAACAAAGAATACTTCCATATTTATTTGCATTTAATTTCATGAACAAATTTCTCCTTCATGAAATCAAATGTGATCCTCACTCTGTTGTAGAATGCATACTCCATTTCCCGGATCATATGTTTCACAACATATTTTAACAAATCAATTGGCCAAATTGAAAAGTAAATTAAGTCCAGAGTTGAAAAATCATCACAATTTATTTTATATTTTAATTATGACACATTCATATTATCTCTTCATTTCTCCAGATCTCAGAGTATGGGGAAGATAGAGGAAACTACTCAGACTTCATGAGAAAGATACGACAAAAAATAAATTTCATATATAAAAGAAAGTTCATTCAACACTAAATAAACAAACAAACTTATCTGGGACTCTTTCTCAAAGCAAATCCTTTGTAGCCTTTCCTTAGAAATGTAAGAAGAATAACTCTCTCACTTTTCTCCTTCTTCAAAACTCTTACAGAAAGTTTCACACTAAATCTCACCACAAAAACTCTAAACTATGAAAGAAAAATTACTAATTGACTCCAACATGTGGTGGAATGAAGATGGATTATGAAAATGTAGCGTGGTGGAATGTTGTAGAGCAAAAAATGAACATAGAAGAGCCCCTTTTTCTGATGAAATTCAGCCCTAAAAATATGGGTCTAAAAATGCATATATTTTCATTGTATCAAAATCCCTCAAACTTACATGTTACTTGTCCTCAAGTAACTTCTCTACTACATAAAAATATGACTTATGGTAAGAAATTTAAATTTTACACTTCCATATTTTAGTTCTCTAAATATAATAGTTTAACCTAAGAAAAATTCAAAACAACTCTAGTTAATGCTAAAGGTGAAATGATATTCAGTAATTAAGTATAAGGTTTCTGATCCTCTATTCTTTTCAAAAAAAATTGCAATTTGTTATATGAAATTCACTTAAGAAATTCATATGAAAATGAACTTCATAAAACTTTATTAATAATGAAGTTAATATTCAAATCAAAAGTTTAGAAAAATGTGTCCAAGGTTTTTCCTTAAGTTGATTCAAGTGAAGCCAATTTTTAATTAGGCATCTCCTCAAGCTTCTCCCTATATCTTTTCTTTTTCTTTTATTTTCCTTTTCTTTTTCTTTTCCTTTTCTTTTTTTTTCTTTTCTTTTTCTTTTCTATATGTGAGGATTACTATATCTGGATAGCCTTTAATGGTTTTGAACTTCATTATCATCTTCTTAAAGTTAAAAACTTTTTACATTTCTTCACTTAACAAATTTATATTTACTTAAGATTTCATAAAGTTTAAAATTCTTTTCTCTTTTTAATGAATCTTTTAAGATTTTTAATACTTCAAAAATACAAATTTCTTTACTTAAAATAGAAAAACATAGTCTTATTCTCTTTTACTAAATATCTTATCCCTTAGAATTAACCTTTATTATTAAAAATTTTTACCTAAATTTACTATATATTTAGAAACATAAATATAGTTATCTCAAGCTAACCCCTAATACCAAAGGTCATGTTAAATTTAAAATTTTGAAAATATCGTTAAGTGAGGACAAATAAAATTAAGTTCTTTCTCTTTTTCTAATAATGATTTTTCTTCTCCCCACCCCCCACCCNCCCCCCGAACTTAAATTTTTAAAAGATTTTTACATGAAGAATTCTAAAAGTGAAGGGTGAAAGAAAGCATTAAATACATAAAAAAATCAGACCTATTGGTGATTCTAATTTTTTAACATAAATTTTAAAATACTGCAGGTGCTAATATGAAAACTACGAGGCTAAAAACATTAAATTGCACATAATACATAAAAAATTTGCTGAGAAAGAGCTAATCACAATACATAACAAAGTGTTGAAAATAACAACAGAACTAAACTAAACTCTAAAAATGAAAACAGTTTTCCACATTACAGTTTCACATTACATAACAAACAAAGTCTTCAACAACATCACAACACAAACAATACAATCACACGGTACAAACACAAACAAACAAACAAAAAGATCATCAGCATTATCTTCTTCATCATCGACATCTAACTTCTGCTGCTGATATGGAGTAAAAGTAGGGTGAATAGGGAACTAAACTGTATGGTCACCCCTCAGGTATCTTACTAAAGCATCATCATAAGCAGCATCATACTCAAATTTCTGGCAAATCACATCATCAGTGTGAGCATTTCTGGCCTCCATATTCTGCATCCTATGATCCATCCTCAAAATATCTCCCTGTTGAATCATCATCTGGTCCAACAACTCCCTATTGTTGGGGTCACTTGAAGCAGGCTCACTAAAATTAGGGGTTTTAGAAGTAGAAGGAATATCCCTGGCCTGTCTTCCAAATCTCCAATCAACATGGGACTCATAAGTCTTGATGTTGGCAAGACCAATCGACCTCTGAGGCTCAATCCTCTCCTCATCAGGTGTGGAATCAACTCATGCATGCTCACAAAGTGTGTAAATGAGAGCAGGGTGCGCCAATCCACCAGTGGTCTCTCCTAGAGCAATAGATTGAACTTTCATATAAAAGATAGAGACTACATTTATATCCATCACTTGTTGAATACAGTAGTTAAGGATGGCTCTATCCTTGGTTACTTCACTATGATTGTTCGTTGGAATCATCCTTCCAGAAATAAAATAATTTCAAGCTTTAGACACTACATCTAACATAAAAAGGGGAAAGTTAACTTTAAGTCCATTTTTTATCTTCCAAGACCCTTTCTCACTAGTTAGAAAAGAAATAACTTCATCTAAGGCTTGATCTGTAGCAGAAAACGAATGATACTGGCATCTATAAACATCTTCTAATTGATAAAACTCATTAATTTTTATTGGAGTAAACTCCACCCTTTTTCCTTGAATAAAATCAAAATCATCAAAAGCCTCAGGAAGGTTGGCATAAAATTCCATCACAATCCCAACTATCGCATTGGCGGTAAAATAGTAGAAATTTTTCCACTGCTGAGTGATAATCAATCGTTCAACTTCTCTTCCTGGATTTTTAAAAACTCGGTCCTGAATCACTTTTTATTTTCTTAAAGACTATGAAATCAAGCACTGGCTCTAAAGCTAATAAACCTTTGCTCTTCATATTCTATTTTCCTTTTGCTTGATCTAGGTGCCATAGGAATTCTAGAAAAAATTGATAAAAATTTTGAATAAATCCCAAAAATTCTAAAAATTAAAAATGTAAACCACTTTAAACTCAAATCCACTAAGTAAGAGTTTTTCACCAAAGCATTTTCTCAAAATCTCCCAAAAATATTCAAAATTTTGGATCTGGTCAATGTGAGAAAAATCTTTGGTGAAAATAAAAAATTTTTACTTTAAAGTGTAGCTTTTACCTAGAGAAGATAAAATTCAAAGTTCCTTTGCCTCTAAATTTCCTCAAATCTGCCCAAAATCAAGCCCTGGGTGCAAAATCGAAGGATGAAGGTGACTTAAGGGGTAAAAATGGAGGTTTACGGTGAAAATCACGAATTAAAGGGTTAATTCGCCGCTCTCGGGTCGAAGGCGCCATCGGCGCTAAAGGACCAAAATTCAATATTTTGATTTTTAAAATTTTCAATTTCCATTCAATTTTCTCCAAAGATTTTAGTATTTTTAAACACAAATTTTATCTAAATTCATAAATACACATTTCACAAACAATCATTTTAACAAACAACAACAAAATAACTTTTATATATGAAAATACACTTTTTACAAACACATTTCACAAATCACAAATTCACACTATGAAGTAAACTAATTATAAATCAGCATCGAAATCAAGCCACAACACTAAACGCTTACACAAAACTATACACATAATCAAAGTTCAGAATAAACCAAATCAAACCTAATCAAATCGACACAATTACACTAAACACGTAAACATTTTTAAACAAGTAGAGAATTCACAATCTTAAATCATTCAGCCTCATCTTCGGTGCTATCACCACCTCTAATATCTCCCATAGATTGCTAATGAACATATAGATTATAGAAGGATCGGTACGGGAATTGATCTGTCAAATTTTCTTCGATCCACCCCTCTTATTTAAATATTCAAACTAATTCTGCTTCGAAAGTTCCAGTGTGATCAAAATTTTGTTTCATTCTCCAATCTAGGTGATCAAAAAGGTACTTGAGATCTCCCACTGCATTCATAATACTCTGAAGTTCTCTTTTAATTTTCTTCAATTTCTTCTCTAAAGCAAGCAAAGTTCCAACTGTTGGCAGCATTAATGGAGATGAAGCATGTGAAGAACGATCTACAATAGCATTTAGTGCTTCATTTCCATTATCAACATATTGATCATCAATAAGGATCATGGGCTCCCATGGTAGAAAAACTTTTTCCCAACTTTCATATGGTACTTGGGATTGACTGTAAATCATAAAAATCGTAGAAGGATGCCCAAGTCTATAAATTGGCCCATTCATAATGATTCCTATCACAAATTTAAATATAATTAAACTTATATCAATAGGTTTTTCCATTTGAATACAGTAGTTTAAAATAACACTCTCCTTGGTGACTCTACTGATCTTCATTGTAGGGAGTAATTTTGCACAAATAAAGAAATGTCATTGCTTTGAAATTGGATTAAGTGATGAGCTAGGAAAACTAATATATCCTTCATCTCGTACTTCCCACATCACTTTCATCCGTCAAAAAATTATAAATATTTTACATCAAATCTTGTGTAGGAATGAAATTTGCATAAAGACATATTTGAACATTTTCTATCATATACAATTCATTAATCCTTGCAGGAGTGAATGGTACAGTCTTACCTCGTACGAAGACAACCCCTTGGGCAATTCCATGTAAATTTGCATAGAATTCCTTTACTACAGGTAAAACAACCGCAGCAGTAATGTAACACAAAACTTCTCATCGCCTTTGCAGAATGATCTTGTCAACTGGAGCACTTGGATTAATCAACCCATGATTAACAAATCCTCTTTCCTTAATCAATCCCTTCTTATCAATAACTTTATCATATAATCTTTGTGCATCAAAACTAATAAACTTTCTTCTATTTAAACTTCATACCTTGAAGTATTTCTGTAATTGGAAGCCATGGATCCAAAAAATAGAAAGTTTCTAGACATCCTAGGAAGTTTTTAGGACTTTAAAAACACCTCCCAGTGGTTATTATGGATTGAAATCCCGCTAAAGTCCGCCAAAAGTCACAGAAACCATCCAATCACTCTCAACACCGCTGACACTCCTGATGGGTGCTGTTGGTGCTGAGATTTGCTTTCTTGGGTGTTGTTGGTGCCAGTGGCCAAATTTTTGCAATTTTCATTTTTCGTTCAATTAAATTCCGACTTTTCTTCCAATACTAATGTTTGACTTAATTTATAAAAAATTCAATTGTGTAAGATTATTATTAACTAATATATAAGACTCTTAACAAACAAGTAGTAATACATAGACATATAAGAATGGGTTACCTCCCAAAAAGAGCTTGGTTTAACGTCGTCAGCCCGACATACTATTTGTTTAGTTGGGTTGACTTAACATTAAAAATTCTTTAAATTGAGGTATGTGCCCCTTATGTTTCAAACGATGCCCATTAACTTTAAATATCTTTCCAGTGTTAGGATCTTTAATCACAATAGTTTCATAATGATAGACTTTAATTACCTTAAATGGCCCTAACCATATGAATTTTAGTTTTCCTGAAAAATAATCTCAATCTTGTATTGTATAATAGAACTTCTTATCCAGGTTCAAATTTCTTCTTAATAATCTTCTGATCATGTCATATTTTCATTTTTTCTTTATGGATTTTTGCATTATAATACCTCAAGTTCATTGAGTTGCAATAATATAGATTTTCGCATTATCATATGCTTCATTTCTAATCTCCTCAAGTTCATTGAGTTGCAAAACATTCTCACCAGCATTTTTTAGATTAAAATTAAATTCCTTAATAGCCCAAAATGCTTTATGCTCTAATTCTACAGGTAAGTGGCATGTTTTTCCAAATATCAGTCTATATGGCGACAATCCTATATGAGTCTTATAAGCAGTTCTATATGCCCATAATGTTGTGTCAAGTTTAGCATACCAATCCAATTTATAAGGATTTACAGCCTTTTCTAAAATGTGTTTAATTTCACGATTTGATATCTCTTATAGACTACTAGTCTAAGGATGATAAGCAGTAGAGAATCTATGCATAATATCATATTTCTTCATTAATTTTTTGATTCTTTTATTCATGAAATGAGATCATCCATCAGTAATAATTACTCTCAGCATTTCATATATTGTAAAAATATTTTTAATTAAAAATTTAGAAATACTCTGAGCATCACATCTAGGTACAGTAATAGCTTCAATCCATTTGGACATATAATCAACAGCAAGTAATATATATATGTTTCCAAATGAAGGCATAAATGGACCCATAAAATCTAATCCCCACACATCAAAAATTTCAACTTCCAATGTGTAATTTAGAGGCATTTTATTTCTTCTAGAAATATTTCCTACATGTTGACATCTATCGCATGTTTTAATATATTCATTAACATCATTAAAAATAGAAGGCCAATAAAATCCAGCTTGTAAAATTTTATATGCAGTTCTATTTGTTCTAAAATGTCCTCCAAATTTAGAATTATTGCATCTTTCAATTATCTATTGAGTTGCTGCATAAGGCACACATCTTCTAACAATTAGATCTTTACATTATTTATATAAATATTGTTCATCCCAAAAATAGTCTTTTGAATCATATATAAACTTCTTTAATTGTGGATTTTTTATATCACACTTACAATAAAATTCACTATATCAGCATACCACGGTACAATCTTTTAATCAATACTATATAATTGTTTATCAGAGAAATTCTCTAAAATTTCATTTGCAAAATTAGTTAATATTTTTATTTCTTTTCTAGACAAATGATCAGCTATTTTATTATCATTTTTCCTTTCTATCAATCAAGAAAATCAAACTCTTTTAATAGAAGTACCATCTAATTAATCTTGGTTTAGCATCCTTCTTTTGCATTAAGTATTTAATAGCAGAATGATTTGTATGCACACATTTAGTTTCAATTAAATAAGGTTTAAATTTAACAAAGGCATAAACAACAGTAATAACTCTCTTTCAGTAGTGGTATAATTAATTTGAGCATCATTTAGAGTCTTACTAGCATAATATATAAATTTAAAAACTTTATTGTGCCTTTGTCCTAATACAGCCCCAATAGCATAATCACTAGCATCGCACATTATTTCGAATGATTTTTCCCAGTCAGGTGGTACTATTATAGGTGCAGTGACTAACTTTTTCTTTAATAATTCAAATGTTTTTATGCATTCTTCATTAAAATCAAATTTCGTATTTTTTCTAAAAGTTGGCATAGAGGCTTAGTTATTTTTTAAAAAAATTTTTGTAGCGCATGTAAAAACCAGCATGTCCTAGAAAACTTCTCACCCCTTTAACATTAGTAGTCGGTGGTTATTTTTCTATAACTTGGATATTTGCAGGATCTACCTCCATGCCTTTTTCAAAAATTTAATGCCCAAGTACAATACATCCTGCAACCATAAATTGACATTTTTCTCAATTTAATACTAAATTGACTTTTTCACATACTTCTAGAACTTTTTCTAAATTATTAAGGCATAATTCAAATGAAGTTCCAAATATAGAAAAATCATCCATAAACACTTCCATTTCATGTTCTATAAAATTACTAAAAATTGACATCATACAACTTTAAAATTTTGCAGGTGCATTGCATAATCCAAAAGGCATTCTATGAAAAACAAATGTTCCATATGGGCTTAAAAACGTTGTTTTCTTTAGATCCTCTAAAATAATTGGAATTTACTTATGATCGGTATATCATCTAAGAAGCAATAATACTTATTCTCAACCAATCTATCCAACATTTGGTCTAAAAAGGATAAAGGAAAGTGATCTTTTCTGGTTGTCATATTTAATTTTCTATAATCAATGCAAATTCGCAAACCAGTTACTTGTCTTATTGGTATTAATTCATTTTTCTCATTTTCTTCAATAGTCACTCCTCCTTTTTTCGGTACACAGTGAATTGGGCTTACTCAAGCACTATCTGAAATAGGATATATAATTCTAGCATTTAACTATTTTAAAATCTCTTTTTTAACAACTTCTTTCATTATTGGGTTAAATCTTCTTTGAGGATCAGCTTTAGGTTCATGTTGTTCATCTAATAAAATTTTGTGCATACAAATTGAAGGACTAATTCCTTTAATATTTGTTAAATTCCATCCAAAAGCCTTTTTATACTTTTTTAACATTTATATCAACTTTTGTTCCTTAATCTCGGTTAACTTTTGTAGATGACTTTCCTAAAAATACATACTTTAAATGGGTAGGTAATATCTTTAATTCAAGTTCAGGTGGTTTAATACTTGAAGGAGTAAGATTTTTACTATTGTTTTCCATCAAGTCTAACGTTTCAAATTTGCCTTGAATATAATCCAAATCTTCTTCTTTAATTTCATCTTCATTCTTAAAAATTTCTCCTTACTTATATTTATCTTTGAATTCTTTCTTAAACTGTTCATTACTTAAATAATCAGGTACTTCCATCCTGAAACATTCATTATCTTTTTCTATTGCAGGATATTTCATAGCTTTGGCTATATTAAATATCACTTCTTGATCATTAACTCTCATTATTAATTCACATTTTTGTAGATCTATTATAGCTCTTCCTGTTGCAAGAAATTGTCTCCCTAAAATAATAGAAATTTCTTTATCTTCCTTCATATCCAATATTATAAAGTCTACAAGGGGAAAATAAATTTATTCACTTTTATTAGTACATCCTCTATAACACTTTTGGATAAGTTATTGATCAATCAGCTAACTGAAGAGTTACAGTAGTATGGAAAATTTCTCCCAAATTTAAATGTTTAAAAATTGATAAGGGCATAAGATTGATACTCGCTCCTAAATCACGTAAAATTTTTCCATTAAACATTTTACCAATTGCACAAGGTATAGTAAAACTACCAGAATCTTTTAGTTTTTCAGGAAGCTTTTTCTGAATTATAGCACTACACTCTTCACTGAGTGCAACGGTTTCATGATTTGTAAACTTCTTTTTCTTTTTTAGTACATCCTTCATAAATTTCACATAACTTGGCATTTGTTCCAAAGCTTGAATAAAAGGAATATTTATTGTTAACTTTTAAGGATTTCCAAAAATTTTGTAAATTGTTTATCTTTATTCTTCTGCTTCAATCTTTGAGGAAATGGAGGTGATGCCTTTTTAAAAGGAACATGTGTTTTTTTCATTTTCATGTTGATCATTTTCCATTTCTTCCTTTTCTTCATTAACTTCAGTTTCTCTTTAGATCCTTGTTTATATTTCTTTTCCACTTCGTAATTGAATAGCTTTAATTTTCTCTTTATTTTAATCTTTTAGATTAACTTCCACATTACTTAGAAGAATTCCAGAAGGTCTGTTACTAAGTGCAGTACTAATATGTCCTAAATGATTTTCAATATTTCTAATAGCAGCCCTTTGATTTTGTATTTGATTTCCCATATTCAACATCACTTCTACCATTAGCAACTTCCTTTCCTTAACTTGTGGGTTAGGATGGAGAATAATAAGGTCAAAAATTAGGATTTCCTTAATTGTTCAGATTTTCAGATGGATTCACCGAATTATTATAATTATTTCAACTAAAATTAGGATGATTTTTTCATCCAGGGTTAAAATAGTTAGAATAGGTATTGTTATTTCAATTATTTATAGCATTTAAGGTTTCATAAGATGGTTGAGTATCAATAATCTGTCTTAGTGAATTTTCCTCTAATACTAGAGGTATTTGAAAATAGTTCACTCCTATTTGATCAATCTTTTTTGAAATTGCAGCAATTTGAGATGCCAAAATAGACATTGCATTAGATTCATGAATACTAGCTACTTTCTTAGGATTTACCCTTTTAGAGGGCTATTGAAAATTGTTTGTAGTCATTTCTTCAATTAAAGAGTGCTTCATCAAAAGGTTTTGACATTAATGATCTACCCGCAGTAGCATATATAATAGATCTTAATGATCCTACTAATCCATTATAAAAGGTTTGAATTACTAACCAATCTAGTAAAGCATGGTGTGGACATTTTCTAAGAAGATCCTTAAATCTTTCTCAGGCTTTATATATTGATTCCCCTTCAAACTGACAAAAAGATTAATATTATTTCTAAACTTAGCGGTTTTCGAGGGTGGAAAATATTTTGCCAAGAATTTTTGTGATAGTTCTCCCCAAGTTCTAATAGATCCAGGTGCCAATGAATTTACCCAAGCCTTGGCTTTATCCCTTAATGAAAAAGGAAAAATTTTAAGCCTAACAGCATCATTAGACATTCCGTCTTATTTAAATCTAGCACAAATTTCAAGAAAACTAGCCAGATGCAAGTTAGGATCATCAGTATGTGATCCTCTAAACTGATTATTTTGTATCGTATGGATAATAGCAGGTTAAAGCTCAAATGAATTAGCAGCAATATCAGGATTTTGAATAGTTAAATGAAGTTCATCTACTGTTGGATTCACATAATATTTTAATGGTCTTTGTCGATTCTCATTTATTGGATTTTATATATTATTCGTCATTACTTTCAAATTCTTAATTTCTCTTTCTTGTTTTCAAATTTTCTNTCTTTATAATCACTCAAAATAAAATAACAAAAAGGATAAAATAAAAGTAAAAGTGATTCCTGAAAATCTCTCCAAACTAACTCCCCAAATGAGAGCTTTCAAAACTTTTCAAAACTTTCAGGACTCTTTTCTAAGTCCTCTCTTCTTTCTTTTATAATTTTCCAAAAGGTGTCTTGGTTTCTCTTCAAAATATGTTTAGAGTCGATGTATTTCGCCAAGAGATGCATCCTTTCGTGATAATTTTCATCCATGATGGTTATAACAACATATTAACCCAATGGGGGCCTCAAAAACCTCTTCAAAATTCACAGAAACTGAATTCACTCGTCCAATAACTGCCACTGGCGCTTAAGCGCGGGGCCTCTGGCACTTATGCGTCAAAACTCTTTTGCACATTTTTCACATTTTGCTCCAAATTTGATCCTTTTTCACTCCTTTAAGCATTTTTTCACCCTTTTAACCTGTATCTGCAAGAAAAACACAAAAATACCTTACATTAAAGCGCAATATCTAAGAAATAGAGATAAAAATGTGTTTAAAAACACTATATATTTTATGTGTATCAATAGCTCTTGTCCAATGTTGAGATTATAAAACACACAGACCAGCTCTGATCCTCCACCTTTACCAAATTCGTACATTTAACCCCGGTCTTCTATATATAACAAAGAGTTTTAGTTTACTCGATTCATGTTTTCTTACGATTTAATTAAGTTTTTCTTGTGATGGATTTTCTTAGGATTTGCTTAAAACCCCAGTATTTGCCCTAATTTCCTGCATGTTACCATATTATGCTTATTGTACTAACCCTTTTACAGCATTAATAGAAGCCCAAGTATGCGTCGTTTTAGTTTCTTTATTTTTCCTTTATTACATTTTTTTACAGCATACTTTACCTATATGCATTTCACATATATACTTGTCAGACCTTTAGGACAAAGAACAATAGTCTGGTTGTTTATGATGGATCACTATAACACATGAACAAACACATCACTTAGCTTTAATAATATTAATATAAATTGACTCAACAAATAATTAAATGTATAAACACAACACATAAACCTTGGAGTTGCTACTACGATAAGGAGCTTGAAGCAAGCTACAAGTGGATGGAGGTTGACTTTGCAAGGTGGACAATGTTCTACAGCAAGGCGGATTTCTTCAACTAAACTTTCCTTACTATTAAATAAAAAACCCATAGGATTTTTCAAATTGTCCACTTAGTGCGACATAAATCCTCACTCCAACATTAGGCTGTTGCACAACCCTATTGTGTAATATAAGCCCTAACTCTCTTAGAATATCGAGGTCGTCGTTCATTGTAGCGTAATGATCCTGATTTTTTATATGTAAGGATTTATGAAGTTGACACCACTACAGCGCTAAAAACTTGATCCTTGTATGAAAAGTAAGTTGTGTAAAATATATATAATTATAGGTAATTAATAATGGGATTATGCACAAGTATACGTATTGTTATCAAGTAATAATGGACTTTCTATTTAAGCCCCAAATATCGATCCTACAGGAAAGGTGTAAATTAGCAATGATAAATTTTATCAGAAAATTTACAGAAAATCAAACAAAATCACCGTCACTAATTTTGAATGCTGATATGTTAACCAAACCAATTACTTATATATTAGCAAAATTGAAATGCAAATTTTTAATAATAAATACTAATCTACTAACTATGTTTATGTAATGAAGGTTTCTTATGTGAAAAGCATTTTTCCCACTACAATGAAATTTTGGTGAAATGAGTTGAGAAAAATGTTTATAATATGTATTGTACCAAATAATAGAAATTTTAATTCTCTACCCTGATACAGTGCATAGAAAATCAACATTTAAGTGGTGGAATGAAGATGGATTATAGAAATCCATCTCCAATACTCTGACAGAAAGTTTCACACTCTTCTCCTTCTCCAACACGCTTACAGAAAGTTTCACACTAAATCTCACCATAAAAACTCTAAACTATGAAAGAAAAATTACTAATTGACTCCAATATGTGGTGCAATGAAGATAGATTATGGAAATGTAGCGTGGTGGAATGTTGTAGAGCGAAAAATGAACGTAGAGGAGCCACTTTTCTGATGAAATTTGACCCCAAATAAAGCTCAAGGTCGGTTCTCCAAGAGGTGCCTCCAAAAACTCTTCATAAATCGTCCAAACAAATTGAACCTTCTAGAAAAGAGGTCTGAACCGCCTATGGCGCTAGTCTGGCGTCGTCGGCGCTGAGTAAAAATCCTCCAGCTTTCAGTTGTTCTATGCCGTCGGCACTGCCGGCGCTGTGTATTTCCTCAAAAACGTCATTTTGACTCCAAATTTCATCATTTTTACTTTAAGCCCTAAAAATCAACAACCTGCAATAAAATATCAAAATATCTTCCATTAAAGTGCAATATCACTAAAAATAGATATAAAATATGGTTCTAAAAATGCATGTATTTTCCGTGTATCAGACACACATCTCCTCATAACTAAATCTTTGCATTATTTGTACAAATATGGGTCATCCCAAAAATAAAAAATTGCATCATGGATAAACTTCTTTTCTTATTGTTTTGTCATCACATATGGTAAAATATCACTAACAATGTAGTTTTCAATATCAACATACCACGATATTTTTGATCCTTTAACAACATAAAGTTGTTCATCAGGAAAAGTTCTATTAATTTCTTTTTCAAGATCAAAATAAAGTTGTTCATCAGGAAAAGTTTCATTAATTTCTTTTTCAAGATCAAATGTTTTTTCATGCTCCAGTATAGATAAATGATCAGCAATTTGATTATCAGTTCTTTTCATATCGACTATCACAAAATTAAATTCTTACATCAGAAGTACTCATCTAATTAATCTTGGTTTCACATTACTCTTTTACATCAGATACTTTATAGCCGAGTGGTCAGTATGCACAACACATTTAGCTCCAATTAGATATGACCTAAATTTATCAAAAGCATAAACAATGACTAATAACTCACTTTCATTAGTGGTATAATTAATTTGAGCATCATTAAGAGTTTTACTAGCGTAGTTGTCGGCGTTATTTTTGGTTGGAGGAGTTGCCCGTAAGAATTTGTCGGTCACCAGAATCAAAATACCGTTGACTGCTTCAGAAGGACATTTTAATTTACATATATATTTAGTTTAGAAAAATATGAAATCAAATTAACCCCATATTTTTCATAATTTAAATGAAAGAGCACTGTACCTCAAATCCTGTATCTATCCCGAAGGATAAACATAAAACTTGAGGCTGAGGCTCGATCAAATAAACTAAAGAATATATGAGATTTGTTTGGACTAAGAAACCTCTGTATTTTCCGACAAGTTCCCCTATTTAATATAAGGAATTAAATAGGGTTTATATTAAGTTGGGTTCGAACGTGCTTCCTATAAGATATTTAATATAAAAGATTAAATAGGGTTTATATTAAGCTGGGTTCGGACATGCTTCATATAAGGGTACCCCTATAGTTAATTACATCTTAAATGACCAAAGTCACCTAAGAAGACTCTCGATAAAAATTCCCCTATAGTTAATTACATCTTAAATGACCAAAGTCACCTAAGAAGACTCTCGATAAAAATCTAGCCTATAGTTAATTACATCTTAAATGACCAAAGTCACTTAAGAAGACTCTCGATAAAAGTCAAGAAAGTAGTTAATTACATCTTAAATGACCAAAGTCACCTAAGAAGACTCTCGATAAAAATCATGAAATATTAATTACATCTTAAATGACCAAAGTCACCTAAGAAGACTCTCGATAAAAATTAAGAAATATTGTCTTCAAGGAGTTTCAAAGGGTAGGAATTTTCAATGAGATCGGACGTAGAGGTGCGAAGGGGGATTGGTTCAAATTTGGAACATTTTATTGTAGAGTTCAAAGGAGGAAGAACTAGAGGATGTCATGGATCCATAGGAGAACCCCGGTGACTTCCCAAGCTATCCTAATGTTTGGCTTCAGTTTTGAGGAGAAAAATTTAAGTGTTTCATCCTACCAATTTTATTAGTTAGGGCTTACATTCGTGTGAAACAATCACACAAATAGCCTGGAAGATGTGAGGATTTAGGTCGTGACTAATGACAACCTCGGAATCCAAAGACGAGTTAGGGCTTATATTGTTGCAGGGTTATACAAAAGCCTAAAGATAAGGTGAGGATTTACGTTGCATAAGCAAGCAACCTCGAAGTCCTATGTATTTAAAGGCCTAAAGATAAGGTGAGGATTTACGTTGCATAAGCAAGCAACCTCAAAGTCTTATGGCATTGTTGTTTAAGTCTAAGAAAGAAAGATTGGTTTAGCTGAGGAAGACAGGTTTTGCTGTTGAAGATGGTCGTGCTGTCCACCATGCTAGTCCCAAGCTCCTTACTACGATGAGTTTGAGTTTTCTAGTGTGTCAAGTTATAATGTCAAATCAGGTTGCCCTATGGTTGAAGTTCTTTAAATTTTATAAGGGCATATTAAATTTGATTAGAGCAACACCGGTTAGGATCCTACGGTTCCCTCGTTCCGGCACCATTATTTTCCATCGATTCACTTAGTCCAAATGAATTTACTAAACTCAACTTAATGAGTTCCATAATTTCATTTAGACCTTGGGAAGCCTCGTTACACTTAGTCCAAATGAATTTACTAAACTCAACTTAATGAGTTCCATAATTTCATTTAGACCGACTTTAGTCCAAATGAATTTACTAAACTCAACTTAATGAGTTCCATAATTTCATTTAGACCATAGCTTAGTCCAAATGAACTTACTAAACTCAACTTAATGAGTTCCATAATTTCATTTAGATCGTGGGAAAAGACACCGGTCAAGATCCCACGGTTTCATCGTCCCGGCACCACTATTTTCTATTGGAATCACTATGTCCAAAATTTACTAAACTCAACTTAATGAGTTCCATAATTTCATTTAGGCCGTGGGAAGCCTCATTAGACTACTAAACTCAACTTAATGAGTTCCATAATTTCATTTAGACTGTGGGAAGCCTCGTTAGCAATCACTAAACTCAACTTAATGAGTTCCATAATTTCATTTAAACCGTGGGAAGCCTCGTTAGCAACTGCTACGATTCCCTCGTTCCGGCACCACAATTTTCTGATTAGAGCGACATCGGTTAGGATCCTATGGTTCCCTCGTTCCGGCACCACTATTTTCTATCGATTCACTTAGTCCAAATGAATTTACTAAACTCAACTTAATGAGTTCCATAATTTCATTTAGACCTTGGGAAGCCTCGTTACACTTAGTCCAAATGAATTTACTAAACTCAACTTAATGAGTTCCATAATTTCATTTAGACCGCACCTCGTTACTAAACTCAACTTAATGAGTTCCATAATTTCATTTAGACCGTGGGAAACTTCATTAGCAATGTAAGGTTACCTCCTGAATTCCATAATTTCATTTAGACCGTGGGTCCAAATGAATTTACTAAACTCAACTTAATGAGTTTCATAATTTCATTTAGACCGTGAGACCTCGTTACTAAACTCAACTTAATGAGTTCCATAATTTCATTTAGACCGTGGGAAACTTCATTAGCAATGTAGGTTACCTCCTCTGGAGTTCCATAATTTCATTTAGACCGTGGGAAGCCTCGTTAGCAACCGTAGGTTACCTCCTCTAAGGGATTCCCGATCATCCAATAGAGACATCTTAATTTAGTTGTAATTATAGTTTTTTGTGATATTTGTGATTAAATTTCGAGTTGTCTTATATTTTGAATGTTGTGGAGGTGAATTTTATCTTGGTTGATTTTAATTTTGGTTTTGGTTTTGGTTTTGGTTTTGGTTTTGTGGCTATCTTGATAGTTTCAGTTTTCATGCAGAGTGGCATCGTTGTTTAGCATGCAAGTTTGTAGGTATAAAAGTATAGTATGAAAGTACAAGAAAGGCAATGCTGAAAATTGTAAAAGCGTACCTGGCGAGTCTTCTTGTTCCACCACCTGAAACTCAAAATGCATGTTAATGCAGTTTATATAGAGATAAAAAGTAAGGTTTTGGTAGTTTTCCTAACCCTATGTCATATCTTAGTGGGCCCTCAGGATTTTAATTAAGGATGATTTTATCAAACAAAACATATTAAGTTTAGTAGTTCTCCGAGGTATCTAATAAATCTACAGAAAGAAGCAGGTCCGCGCTACTTTCTCGCTGCCTGGTGGAAAATCCCAAGTTCTTTTTAACTTATTATGTTGCTTAATAATTCATCATGTAAAACACCCTAATGTTCAATGAACATTGATGTTTCAATTATCTCTAAGAATAGGGTAATTATCACTTGTAATTGAATTTAAAAATTATGTGGGTGAAGACCCTTAACGAGGCAAGTTAGTGTTGTTGGAACACTTAGCCAAATTTTGGTCCTAATTGGGCTTGTAGTGTTTGAAAGATGTTTTAATTTTCAATGATGTTTACTTTTCTAATCATTAATATTGACTTGTAATGTTTGAAAGTTGTTTTAATTTTCAATGATATTTACTTTTCTAATCCTCATTTAAATGAAACTTGATTTAGCCCAAGTCACTACTAAGCCCTTAAGACCTAGGTGAGTGTCTTAATTAGTTTTGAAGAGATTAGGCCTTAGGTGGTTATGATTCATAATTTAAATTTTATCAAAATAAGGGTATTAAATTGATTAATTATTGACTTCAAAAGTCATACTCCTAAGTCCTGGATTCGTTTTATTTTAATAAACTTCCAATTTTAATAATTTAGAAATTTATTAACTTAATTAAGAAAGTGAGGTTGGTTTCTACCAATTAACCCCTTGTGTTCCAAACATCAAATAAATTGACTAAGATCAAAGGTTACCCATTTCCCTCCTTAAATCAAGCCTAAATGTTAATTAAGGCTAATTTTCCAAAATTACACATTTACCCCTAAGGCTTTATCACTTCATAATTTGTCAAATTCAATTCAAATGACTTTGAAATTTTTATCTTATCTCATTCATGGGTCAATTAAGACATCAGAGGAGAAAATGTAATTTTTCAAAATTTAATTTATTTATATAATTATTTTCATGCAAAAAATAGGATTTTTTAAAGAAAATTCCTAACTTGACCAAGGTGACTCCTAATACCTTGAAATTTTTACTAGAGGTAGACCTAGACTAGAGAAACCTTTGGACCAAATTTCATGATTTTTTGAATTTTTGTTTATTTCAAGAATTATTTTTAAGTTCTAGGGTATTTATTAAATATAAAATATTTTAAATGATGAAAATTAAGTTTTTTTCATTTTTCAAAAGTCTCCTTGATGTCATAGAACTCAGAGAAGAAGATCTAATATTTTTTTGAATTTTATTTCATTTATTGGAATTATTTTAGTGAAAACTCATTTTTAGCCTTTTAAATAAATTTTAAGTTTTAAAATTCAATATCCTTATTTAGAAAACCAGAAAAAAATATTTTATTTGTTCCTAAGTGATTAGGAAGCAATTTAGAACATTTTCATGAATTTTATTATTTTTGTGATTTTTAGGGATTTTTTATTATTTAAATATTAAAAATAGGTTAAAAATGAAGTTTTTATTTTAAATATCATTTTATTTTTATAAAATGCCCCTGATCACAGAGAACTCAAAAATAAGCTTTTATAAAATTTTTAGTTATATTTTTATTGTTTAAAAAATCATTTAAATGCCAAAAATGATATTTATCTTTAAAAATCAATTTAAGTTATCAAATGTACTCAAAACATTTTGAAATTTTTATGGTGAATTCTCTGAATCATAAATAACAGTGGAAATCAAAAATCAAGTAATTTAAATGTCTATATCTTTCAAAATTAATTATCTTAATGATTTAGTGCTCAGGAAAATTGAGTACATTTTAAATTACTTGCCCATGAAATTATTTCCAAAAGCTTCTCTGGTCATGGTGGACCTTCCAAAATTTTCTTGTATTTTTCTAATCAACATGCTAATTTCCATGATTATTTTAAGGAAATAATGTGCAAAAACTTAAAAAATATGGATCTCTGTCTAGGAACCTCCTATGACTTTGGAAAAATCAGATGATGTTCCCCTTGACAGAGGCCATGCCAAAAATTCAAGCTATGGTGATAAGTCTACATGCATGGAGAATCAAAACATTCAAATTAGTGTTTAATTAATTTAAAATAAAATATCCATCACATGGACTTAAAATTATTTCCATATTGTTCTCCTCTATTCACTGAGCAAGAGGGTATTTTTATTTTATTTTTGTGATTTTTTATACAAAGTTATGAATTTTTGAAGTTAGGGGTATTTAAATAAATAAGAAAAATCCCTATTTATCTATTTAAACAGCACATGCTGACTACATCCTAGGCAGCTCCGAAGGCACGCGTGGCGCGCTCTGGTTGGACTCCGACATCCACGTAGCTGCTGACTCGGCCCACGGTTTACGTTTCGAAGCACTATTCAGCTTGATCTCCTCCGTCCATTCGATACACGCTTGATCAAACGGCTCCCCGTCATCGTCTCCGATAGAATGATCATGTGACCGTCCACACTAAAACCCTAAGATTTCAGCCTAGACTCAACCAAATCACTTCAGGTTTGATCTTATGGACTTGTCTAAGTGAGACCAACACATCCATACGGTAATCATGCAATTAAATTAAGCTTAATCAAATGTAGAATCAAAATAGGCTCGGGAGGAAGATAATTTTATACCTTTGCTCTGAAAAGTGAAGCTTCAATCAGAGGGGCTTGGCACATTCGTTAGGGTCCAAAGAGGTTAGGGATTAAGCCTTTTGCTGTGGTGTGAGGCCTGAGTAGGAATTCAATCACGGCTGGATTTGGTTGTTACTCTAGAGTTATGGTAGAGGCTCTGTGGAAGGGAAATTTTGTAGGGCTTTGGATTCTTTCACTGTTGTGAAGGTGTGGGTAGAGTTAATTTGAGTTTGGTGAGTGTGGAGGTGTAATGAGCTCTGTCCTGGTTTCCGACAAGGTTTCAAGCTCAAAATTGAACTCCGACAGTGGAAATTGGTGAGGGAAAGTAGTTGGGATGCACTGAGGGGATCTTAGGAAGCTCTGTGGTCAATCTGGCAAGGTCTTTCTAAGAAATTTTTAGCACTTCTTGACATGGCTGTAGGAGGTGCTTTTTATAAAAATGGCTAAGGGGTGGCTGTCATGGTCAATTAGAGGGTGTAATGTGGTACTTAGGTGGAGGGCAGAGGAGCTCTATAATTCAATTTGGCTGAGCTGGCCCCTAGGTTTGATTTGGGTGAAGCTTTATGGGGGTGGCTCTCGGTTTGGCCATTTTTTGGCCACTAGGCTGGACGGCCAGCCGGCTAGGGGGAGGTGTCTAGGTGCTCAGAGCATCCAGAGGAATCCATCACAACAATTTAAAGCAAATGTGTTCTGATTTGGCAAGGATATCTTAAGCATGTGTATTTTTGGGAATAAGATCCCTTAATTTGTGGTACCTTTGGTCCATGGCTTAGTTTAGGTGGTTAGATGGGTTTTGGCTCATTCTTAGGAGTCAACTAATGGTTGAGGTGGAGTTAATTTGGTTGCTTTAGGGTGGTTGGGTCAAATTTAGTGCATGGGTTCAATGTGGGTTCAAGTGATCAAAGTTTAGGTTTGGGCTAGGTTATCCATCAAAAATGACGCAAATAAATGTTGAATTTGGTGTGGATGATCATAATGAATAACTTTGGTGAAGGATGGAAGTGGTTTTGGGCTCAATTGAAGGGTCAATTTGAGGGGATCATGAATTTTAATCAAGTTGGTCATGTTGGGCTAAGCTTGGGTCTATGTTGAGCTAGCCTTGGGATAACTCCAAATTGATTATTGTAAATGGTCAATAAGGACCCCATGAAGAGTTTTCAACATTAATTGGATGCCAATTTGGGAGTTAAGGCAACCAATTAGGTGAAATTTGGAGACTCAGCCAATTTGGCGAAATTTAGGGTATTTTGGATTTAGGCCAAAATTAAATGGACTTAAGGCTTCAACAAGGCCAATTTATGGTTGATTTTGATGTATAAGAATGTTATAAAGATTTTTCAACATTGATTGGGGTCCATTGACTAGGCTATGGGTTCAATTTGGTGGGCTTAGGTTATGTGATCAAAATTGGGGTTTAACCTATACCAAAAATTGGGCTCAAATCATGGGCCAATAAAGCTTGGATTTGGTCTAGTTTAGCCATATCAAAAGTGAATTTGAGTTTAGGATCAAAATTGTGGTAAATTGAGATCAATTTGATGGACATTTGAGTTGAATTTCGGGAAATTTGGGCCTTTAAAGGGCAATTTGGGAGTTTTGATCAAAGATGGTCAAATTGGCCAAATTGGGTCATGTGATAGTTGAGGAAAATGAAATTGGAAATATTTGGGAGGTTTTGAGAATTTTTGGGATTTTTTGAATTTTTTGGAATTTTTGGGCCCAAGAGGGGTATTTTGGTAATTTGGCCAATTTGGGTGTTTTCAAGGTGTTTAAAATGATTTTTGAACAAGTTTGGGTATTTTGGCTAGATTTGGAGATTTTTTTGCCAAATTTGGGGGTATCTAGGTAGTTTGGGGAATTTGGGGCAATAGGGTAGGTTGGGCATCTTAGTAGAGTTGGAGTACCAACCACCATTAATAAGCCATGGACCAATATAAACCCCATTTTGGGTCCTAATGGGTTTAGGGAACCACCTACAGGAGTCCCTCAGAAGTATCAAGGAACCAGAGCCTAGAAATTCTGGGTTTAGGGTAGTGAGTGATTATGAGTGCAAACAGGTGCCTTAGCCCTAGACTAACACACAAAGTTCAACCTAAGGTCCAGCAATCCTAAGGGTGACTCATCTTGAGTTTCCCCCATAGTGACCCCACCTACCAAGTGCTAGAGGTTAGGACCCATATGTGGAACTTCAATTTGAGCAAAAAAGAGATTGGAATTTCTAATGGTGAGGGTCTCATGTCTAGTTTTCTAAGAATAGTCAATAAGAAAGTCCTATGGCTAGACTTTAGGCTACTATAGAGGAAAAAATAAACCTAAACCAAAAGTGAGGTCAACCAATAGACCCCCAATAGGTGTGGTGTGCTGGGCAAGCACATCGCTCGTATTGGCGTTGACCGACGAGATCAACAAAAACCAATACAAATTCCTAAGTCAATAAACCCGAAAATATGTGGTAGAATTGTGTGTGTGATTTGTTTTCGCTGGGGAAATTAGTGGGTGCATATTTGATCAAGTCAAGGAATAGGGACTTTCACTGGGGATTGGAGAGTAGATTTTGAGTTATGAAATTTTAGAAATTTCTAGAAGATGGGGATTAGTACGCAAGTGTTGACCCCAAGGTGGGAATTAAAATTTAGGTATCAATTCCAAAAGGATAAGAAGAGTCAGAATTTAGGTACCGACCTCAACAAATGAGAATCAAAATTTAGGTTCTGATCCAAAAATGAGACTTGAAATTTAGGTATCAATCTCGAAAAGAGAGTCAAAATTTAGGTATCGACCTCGAAAGGTGAGAATCAGAATTTAGGTACTGATTCAAAAATGAGATTTGAAATTTAGGTATCAATCTCAAGAAGAGAGTCAAATTTTAGGTATCGACCTCAAAAGGTGAGAATCAGAATTTAGGTACTGATTCAAAAATGTGAATTGAAGCTTAGGTATCAATCTCAAGAAGTGAGTCAAAATTTAGGTATCGACCTCAAAAGGTGATAATCAAAACTTAGGTACTAGTTCAAAAATGTGAATTGAAGTTTAGGTATCAATCTCAAGAAGAGAGTCGAAATTTAGGTATCGACCTCAAAAGGTGAGAATCAGAATTTAGGTACTGATTCAAAAATGTAAATTGAAGTTTAGGTACCAATCTCAAGAAGAGAGAGTCAAAATTTAGATATTGACCTCGAAAGGTGAGAATCAGAATTTAGGTACTGATTCAAAAATGTGATAATTGAAATTTAGGTATCAATCTTAAGAAGAGAGTCAAAATTTAGGTATCGACCTCAAAAGGTGAGAATCAGAATTTATGTACTGATTCAAAAATGTAAGAATTGAAATTTAGGTATCAATCTCAAGAAGAGTCGAAATTTAGGTATGGACCTCGAAAGGTGAGAATCATAATTTGGTACTGATTCAAAAATGAGAATTGAAATTTACAAAGAGTTTGTGGTGTTGAATTTGCAGAAGTGTTTCATGTGAAAAGGTTGACTTTGTTGAAGAAGATTTGTAAAGCTTTGTGGGGTTTTGTGCAGAATGTAAAATTTTGCGGGGATGTGAAGAGAGTTAATGCAGATAAAGATGGTTGTGCTGCGCGCACTAAGAGTAAGAAACTCTGAAAATGAGAGAATCCACTCAACTATTTTTTTATCACATTTAATTTTTCAAAATATGTCTTTAAAGTTTTAATTTTAATTTGTTGATTTTTTTAAAAAAAAAGAGCTTTATTTTGTTGTTTATTTATCGGTGATTATTTTATTTAAATTTTATTTATTGTTAAAAGTTTTTTGTTTCGTTCTTTTTTCATAGAAATTCTGAACCAATGTGTGGTTCGTAGCTTTCATCCATCGCACAAAAAGGAAACTGACAAAAAGGCACATTCTTGAGAAAAATTTTCATTAATCTGCTTCAATAAAAACATGTCACAGATTGAATATAGGCTAACGCCTCAAAAGCTACAATGTATAGTCCTTATCGAAATACATTCAGAACATCTCATGCTATGAAGACATTGCAGGCTGAATATATCAAATACATATCATGTTGCTAAAAAAAGTAAACCCTCTTACCGTCTCTACTAGGTATGACGAGCTCCTGATCAAGCAGACCTTCTAATTCATGCTTCAGGATAAGAGTTCCCTTTGCATGTACTTAGAGGTACAAACCTCTCATAGCTCATACGGCAGTGGTTCTTCCAATTCCGGGTCCGGCTGAAATCCATACAGCATTTTGCTGTCATCCATCATGCGGAAAGTCACAGACACCCTACGGTGTCGTACTCCTGGAATGCAATGTTTGGCAACGTCTGTGCTGTTGCCTTTAAGAAAGAGCACTGAACCGACTAGTATAGGAATTTCCACAGCACCTCTAAATTCACCAGGGCCGACGATATTGATTTCTTTCCCAATAAAATATTGTTTTTGCTCAGAAATGAGACCATACAGAAGGGCCTCACAAAATCATGATGATCAATGTGTGGGGGAATGCAATCACCTTCTTCATAGAAATTGATAATGCAACTATTGGGAATGCATGTAACATTTAGAATATTCCATCTGGCCATTCTTCCAATTCCTCTCATCTATTTCTTTGGCTCGGAATATGTCCTTTCCATGAGAAGGACCGCTCGGCCTCAATCTCTTAAATCAAAGATACAGTCCTGTTGACCTCACTTTTGGTTGAGGTCTAGAAACTTCTTTAGTAGCCTAGGTCTAGCCATAGCATTTTCCTATTGACTAGTCTTAGAAAACTAGAAAAGGTACCCTCACCATTAGAAACTCAAAACTCTTCTCTTTACTCAACTTGAAGTTCCACATATTGATCTTAACCTCTTACAATTAGTAGGTAAGATCATTATGAGAGAACTCAAGAGGAGTTCCTATAGGACTACTTGGCCTTAGTATTGACCCTAGGTGTTGGTTTGGAGCTAAGCTACACAATATCCTCACAATACCCTGGCTAGAACCAATACATAAGAACCCAAAATGAGGGTTTTATTGATCCATGGTTCATTTAGAATGGATATCTATCCAATTCTACTTGAAATACTCATCTTGGGTCATTTGCCCTACACACCCCTAAATTATCTAGATACCTTAGGAACCCTAAATTTGGCCAAAATTCCCAAAATCCCCAAATTCATCCAAAATATCAAAATTTGTTCAAAAATTATTTCAAAACCTTTTTAAAATACCTAATTTACCCAAGACCACAAAAATACCAAATTTACCAAAATACCCCCCAAAATTGCCAAAATTACAAAAAATACCCTTGGCACCTCAAACTTTCCCAAAAGCTAAAAAATCACTCCAAATGTTCCCAAAACCCATTTGAACCCCTCAATTGGATTCAATTTGACCAATTTGACCATTTTGACCAAAACCCCCAAATTGCCTTTAAAG
>JXCR01137533.1:245777-278641 GCA_002079205.1 Phalaenopsis hybrid cultivar | reverse complement strand
AAATACATAAACATCCATTTCTCTTACAAAAAGATTACATAAAATAAAAATAAAAACATAAGTACATCAATTTCATTCTAAATATCAAAATCCCAAGCTATTTCATTGTCACCTTGATCAGCAGGTGGATTGGGTTGATACTGAGTATATCGGGGGCATTCAAGAAATGTAACATCAGGCTCTCCTCTGTAGTGTCGGGCCTGAGCGTCTTAATAGGCTATCTCAAAATCGGAATGCCTCTACAGGTACTCACTATCATAATCATGTCGGCGTTCTAAACCTCCAATCCTTTCATTTATTAAATCTATGCTCTTACTCTGCAAGGTCAACTCATTCATCAAATCTGTTAAGGTAGGGGAGCTAGAAGGAGGAGAAGGGTCATAACTTGTAGAGGGGACATCTCTACTGGTAGAAGGTTCCTGACCCCTACTTCCAGTTCTCTATTCTCATGGGATACATAAGTTTTCATAGGGTGAACCCATTCTTCATCTCCAGCTTCCACTCCAGAAAGTTGGCAAAGTGTATATATAAGTCCAGGATGTCCTAGACCTCCACTAGTCTCACTCCTTGTCATAGTCAATATATCCTTGAAAATAATTATCCCCACATTTATAGTTTTATTATTATCAATACAGAAATTCAGAATAGCTCTATCTCTAGTTACCTCACTATGGTGATAGGTCGGTAACAGAGCAGAAAAATTCAGAATAGCTCTATCTCTAGTTACCTCACTATGGTGATAAGTTGGTAACAGAGTAGAGAAAATGAAATAGTGTCACGCCAGAATAGCTCTATCTCTAGTTACCTCACTATGGTGATAAGTCGGTAACAGAGTAGAGGAAATGAATTAGTGTCACGCTTAGAGGTGGCATTCAACATGGAAGCAGAAAAGTTTACCCGTTCTCACTGCTTTATCTTCCATGTTTCTTTCCCATCAGTTAGAAAGTTAATCACATCATTGAGGGGGCCTTCCATTGTATTAAACGATTCATAGTGGCAGCTGTAAGAATCTGGGACTTCATAGAAAGTGTTAATGCAGGAGGCGGTAAATTCCACAGGAAATCCGCGCACTTGTACGATTCAGTCTTCAGAATAAATCACATTGGAGTAGAACTCCTTCACCACATTTGCATCGGCTTTATTGATGGAGTAACAAAAGTTTTCCCACCTCCGCTCGACAATAATCTGTTCAATTTCTCCTCCCGGACTCTCGAAATCTCGATCTTGTATACACTTTTTTCCTTTAAGTATTGAAGTAAATCGAGTTTGAGCCATCACATTAACAAAGCATGAATCATCGAACTCAACTCTTCTCTTTTGACGTGGAGACATCTTAATCTAATCAAATCAAAGAAAATTTCCAAAAATTACTTCTAATATGTAAATCATGGCTTCCAATGGTAATTCAAAGAGTTCAACATTAAGATCCATGAATTTCTTTCAAGATTTTCTTCACATTTTCAAATTTTGGGTTTCCTCAACGTGGAAGAAATACATGGTGAAAATCAAATATTTTCAACTTGGAGTGAAGTTCATACCTAAAGAAGATCAAATCCGGTGTCAAAAAGCCTTGAAATCGTCTCCCAATGTAAGATTTACCAAGCCCTAATTCAAAAATGGTGTTTTTAGGGGGAAGGGGATGATGAATAGTGGCGGTTGACCGGTCAAAATCACGTGAAAGAGGTATTTTTGCGATCTCACCGATGGTGGGGTTGATGGCGGCGTCGGCACGCTCTATTATGTTTTTGAACCTAAGTCTCGGGAAATTCCCACCGTTGGCGGCGTTGAGGGCGCCGTCGGTGGGCTCTATTGATTATGTCCAAATTCCATATTTTTGCGATTTTGATCAATTCTAAGCCTAAACGATATTCGTTCAATCTTTATAAACATAATTTTAAATAGTTAAATGATGTACTTAACACATACAAACTTTCACAAAACAAAACATCGCATTTATATATAAATTCCAACGGGTACAATAGACGTTACATAACACACCTAAATTTGGTATTTTCTCAACCTCAATACATTAATTCAACGTCGCAATCTAAACCACAAAACTCAAAATGCTGAAAACAAAACATCCTATGATTAGTCTCAACTATACAGAGATCTATAAACATAATTCTAAAGCAAAACAAATATAAAGTTCAAATCTAAACACACATAAACATAAAGGTGGCATAGTAAATCTACTACTCGTAAGATTCTGTGCTCGTTTCTCCTCTGAGATCACCCATTGATTACACATGAATGAAGAGGTTGTAGAAGGGTTGGAAAGGAAATTCTTCAGTTGAATCCTCCTCAATTAATTTCATCCTCCTCATCAGTCGTATCAAGCTATCTTCTAAATGTCCAGAGTGATCGAAATTTTCTTTCATCCTCCAGTCTAAATGATCAAAGAAATCAGAGATATTATTAATTGTATTCATCACGTTTTGTACCTCCTTTTCCAATTTCTTGATTCGGCGCAGGATCACCAAAGACTTATCTAGAACTAAGGGTTGAACTGGCAGTGAATTCTGAGAAGATTGATCAACTATCGTAGCCATGTCATTCTCATCTTCAAATAATGGGAATCTTTCAGTTGGGTCTAAAGGTTTCCAAGGTAGCAATACCTTTTCCCAGTTTTCATAGGATACTTGAGACTCTGCAAAGTGAGAAAATTGTGGAAGGGTGTTCATGCCCATAAGTTGATCCTTGAACGATCAGGCCTAAAACTTACTTCACAATTATAGATTCAATATTGATCGACAGTCCCCTTTGGATGTAGTAATTCAGAATGACACTTTCTTTAGAAACTTTACCAACCTTCATTGCCGGTAACAGTTTCGCAAAAATGGAAGAAGTGCCAGTGTTTAGAGACGGGATTCAAAAGTGTTGAAGAAAAACTAACATACCTGTTAGAGATGGGATTCAAAAGTGTTGAAGAAAAACTAACATACCCGTACTCTCGCATTTCCCAATAGTCAGTTTCGTCCGGGATTCAAAAGTGTTGAAGAAAAACTAACATACCCGTTCTCTCGCATTTCCCAATCATCAAGTTCAAAAGTGTTGAAGAAAAACTAACATACCCGTACTCTCGCATTTCCCAATCGTCAGTTTCGTCCGTCAAATACTGGTAAATTTCATTCATCTGGTTTCTTGTTGGGACAAAATTGGAATAATGGCAGACAGGAACATTCTCTATCATATATAACTCATTGATCCATGCAGGAGTGAAAGTAATCCATCTTCCTCGCACATAAACAACTCCTTGGTTGATTCCATGTAAATTTGCATAAAATTCTTTTATCACAGGAACTACCACGGCAGTAGTAGTGTAGCACAACACTTCCCATCTTCGCCGTACTATCATTTCTTCAATATCCGTCGTGGGATTATTCAATCCGCGATTCACAAATCCTCGTTCCTTGATTAACTTTTTCTTTGTCAGCAACTTGTTGAAGATTCGCTGCGCTTCCGCACTAATGAACTTTTGCCGATTGAAAACTCGCATTCTGGGATTATCAGGGGAATTGGACGTCATAGAAATGAAATTGACAGAGTTTTACTTCGTTCTTGGGGAGAAAATATGAACTAGAGTTCGAATTTTTGAGATTAAAAAGAGTATTCCCGCCCAAAAACTGTCAAAAACCGCTCATCAGACACAAGAAACCGCCTCTCACCGGTCTTACCGTCGGCGGCCTCGAGGGTGCCGTCGGCACGCCTCTGTATTAATTTTGTTTGGACTCTCGGGAAAAATCCACCGTCGGCGCCGTCGAGGGCGCCGTCGGTAAAATTTTCACAGTTTCGCTCTGGTCTGAATGTATTTTAATTTTTCTTTATGGATCCAATTTTTAAGATGTTTTAAGGGTAAATAAGAGTAGTAGAGGTTAATACTACTATAAACTAGCGATAAATTCAAATAACAACTATTATAATTGTGAATAAAGTAAAGATAAATATGGGTTGCCTCCCATAAAGCGCTTGGTGTAACGTCGTCAGCCCGACCTATTCAGGTGTTATTCAGGTTGACTGATCATTAAAACTTGTTTAAAATTTGGTGTGTTACCCTCATAATATGGTTTTAATCTATGTCCATTTACTTTAAATCTATTTCCCGTTTTCTGATCTTCAATTTCAACAGTTCCGTAAGCATAAACTTGAGTCACAGTAAATGACCCTAACCAACGAGACTTCAATTTTCTAGGGAATAACTTCAGCCNTGATTTGAGGGTGATAAGCAGTAGAGATTCTATGAATAATATTAAATTTTTCTGCCAATCTCTGAATGTATTTATTCCTCAAATGGGATTCTTCATCAGTAATAATCATCGCATTCCGTATCTAGTGAAAATATTTTTCATTAAAAATCTTGAAACACTTTTAGCGTTACAGCAAGGTAAAGATTTCCATATCTAATGGGATCCTCCATCAGTAATAATCATCCTAGGCATTCCGTATCTAGTAAAATATTTTTCATTAACCTCCGTCAGTGATAATCATTCTAGGCATTCCGTATCTAGTGAAAATATTTTTTATTAAAAATCTCGAACACTTTTAGCGTCACAACGAGGTAAATCTTGTGCTTCAATCCACTTTGAAACATAGTCTACCGCAACTAATATGTATAAGTTCCCATATGAAGGGTTTAGCGCCACCAGCGAGGTAAAGCTTGTGCTTCAATCCACTTAGAGACGTAGTCTACTGCAATTAATATATACAAGTTCCGAGGGTAAATCTTGTGCTTCAATCCACTTAGAAACGTAGTCTACTGCAATTAATATATATAAGTTCTCTTGTGCTTCAATCCCACTTAGAAACATAGTCTACTGCAATTAATATATATAAGTTTTCAAATGAAGGAATAAATGGTTCCATAGAAACGTACCTCCGTCAGTGATAATCATTCTAGGCATTCCGTATCTAGTGAAAATATTTTTTATTAAAAATCTCGAACACTTTTAGCGTCACAACGAGGTAAATCTTGTGCTTCAATCCACTTTGAAACATAGTCTACCGC
Source organism: Phalaenopsis hybrid cultivar (assembly GCA_002079205.1). Classification (NCBI taxonomy): domain Eukaryota; kingdom Viridiplantae; phylum Streptophyta; class Magnoliopsida; order Asparagales; family Orchidaceae; genus Phalaenopsis; species Phalaenopsis hybrid cultivar. The sequence goes on along the minus strand of JXCR01137533.1, from coordinate 273,636 downwards.
AACTAATATGTATAAGTTCCCATATGAAGGGTTTAGCGCCACCAGCGAGGTAAAGCTTGTGCTTCAATCCACTTAGAGACGTAGTCTACTGCAATTAATATATACAAGTTCCGAGGTAAAGCTTGTGCTTCAATCCACTTAGAGACGTAGTCTACTGCAATTAATATATATAAGTTGTCAAATGGAGGAATAAATGGTCCCATAAAATCTAATCCTCAAACATCAAAGATCTCAACTTCCAATATGAAATTTAGAGACATTTCATTTATTCTAGATATATTGTCTACTCTTTGACATCGATCACAAGTCTTATATATCTATAAACTTCTCTAAATATAGTAGGATAGAATCCAGCTTGTAAAATTTTATAAGTAGTTTTATCAATCCCAAAATGTCCTCCAAATTTATCACAAGTCTTTATATATCTATAAACATCTCTAAATATAGTAGGCCAATAAAATCCAGCTTTTTCACAAGTTTTTATGTATCTATAAACATATCTAAAGATAGTAGGCCAATAAAATCCAACTTGTAAAATTTATTAAATCGATCACAAGTTTTTATATATCTATAAACATCTCTAAATATAGTAGACCAATAAAATCTAGCTTGTAAAATTTTATAAATAGTTTTATCAAATTCTCACATCTCTAAAGATAGTAGGCCGATAAAATCTAGCTTGTAAAATTTTATAAGCAGTTTTATCAATCCCAAAATATGATGGTAGGCCAACAAAATCCAGCTTGTAAAATTTTATAAGCAGTTTTATCAATCCCAAAATGTCTCCAAATAGAATCCAGCTTGTAAAATTTTATAAGTAGTTTTATCAATCCCAAAATGTCCTCCAAATTTATCACAAGTCTTTATATATCTATAAACATCTCTAAATATAGTAGGCCAATAAAATCCAGCTTTTTCACAAGTTTTTATGTATCTATAAACATATCTAAAGATAGTAGGCCAATAAAATCCAACTTGTAAAATTTATTAAATCGATCACAAGTTTTTATATATCTATAAACATCTCTAAATATAGTAGACCAATAAAATCTAGCTTGTAAAATTTTATAAATAGTTTTATCAAATTCTCACATCTCTAAAGATAGTAGGCCGATAAAATCTAGCTTGTAAAATTTTATAAGCAGTTTTATCAATCCCAAAATATGATGGTAGGCCAACAAAATCCAGCTTGTAAAATTTTATAAGCAGTTTTATCAATCCCAAAATGTCTCCAAATTCAGAATCATGACATTTTTGAATGATCAGTTCAGTTTCTTCATAAGGTACACATCTCCTCATAATCAGATCCTTATTATAAAATTAAATAAATTAAAAAAAAAACACATTTTCTCCTCTGATGTTTTAATTAACCCATGAGTGAGGTAACATAAAATTTTCGTGTCATTTGAGTCTATTTTAATGAATTATAGGGTACTAAGACTTTAGGGGCAAAAGTGTAATTTTTAAATTTTGAGCTTAATTAATATTTAGGCCTAAACAAGAGGGTAAATGGGTAATAAATGATCTTAAAATAACATTTCTTGATGATTGAAACATAAAAAGGGATAAGTGGTAGAAACTAACCTCTCTTTGAATTTCATAAAGGATAAATTCATAATTTTTCAAATTAATGAAATTTGGAAGAATATTTAAGGGGATACTAAAGTGAGGGGATACTAAAGTGAGGGGATACTAAAGTGAGGGGTTTGATTTGGAAGATCATAACTCACTGATTTTAAACCCCCAACTAGTGGTTTTAAGATGATTTATAATTCATGTTAAGGATTAAGAATATAAATATTGAAAACCCCTTTTCTTAAAAATGTAAATCTACCCATTAAATCTTAAGGGCTTAGTAGCGAGCTAGGCTTAATCAAAATGTTGCCTAATAAGGTTTAGAAGATAACTTATAATTAAATTTAAAACCTTTCAAAACACTACAAGCCCATTCTTTAAAAAATCAAATTAAGTATATTTCATAATTAAGTCAAGTTGTCCCCTAGAGTCTTTACTTATATAATTTATAAGTGAGATATCAAGTGATAATTGCCCCACTTAAGGGATAATCAAAACCTCAAATTCATTGAGCATAAGGGTATTAATTGGATGAACTATATAGCAAATATGATAAAACCAATAATGAACTCATAATAATTTTAAGGACTATGAAATGTCTAAGGTATTACCCAAGAGTTCTTCATGATTCTTTAGAAATCTTGAAGGACATGTGAGTTTTGCTTAATAGAATCATCCTTAAAATTTAAATACACCAAGATATGACATAGGATCCGGTAGGCACATTTTAAAGTTTGTACTTCCTACTTTTTCTATAAGCATGCTTTAATTCTCGCAAAAATACATATATATGCCTTGCAAATATTGAGCTTTCAAGTGGAGGAATTAGAAGACTCGCCAGATAAGCTTTTACAAGTTTACAGTACATTCGTTTATTGTACCTTCTAAACTGTACTTTTATGCTTATAAATTTGCATGCTAAACAACGATGTCACCCTGCATGAAAACTAAAACCTTTAGGATAGCCACAAAACTAAAACCAAAACCAAAATTAAAATCAAGCAAGATAAAATTCATCTCACAACATTCAAAATATAAGATAATTCAAAATTTAATCACAAACATCACAAAACAACAATTGTAACTAAATTAAGACATCTCTATCGGGTGATCGGGAATCCCTCAGAGGAGGTAACATATGGTTGCTAACAAAATTTCCCATAGTCTAAATAAAAGTATGGAACTCATTGAGTTGATTTTAGTAAATTTATTTGGATTAAGTGAATTCAATAAAAAATAGTGATACCGGAACGAGGGAACCGTAGGATCCTAATAGATTTCACTCTAAACAACTTTAATATGCCCCATAATGCTTAAATGACCATATCCTTAGGGACATCTGATTTGACATCATAACTTAACACATTAAAAAACCTAAACTTGCCACGACGAGGAACTTGGAGTTAGCATTGTGGGCAGCACAACCATCTTCAATAGCAAAACATGTCTTCACCAACTAAACCATTATTTGGAATTAAATAACAAATATATAGGAATTCGAGGTTGTTTGCTTATGCAACATAAATCCACAATTTATCATTAGGTCTTTGTATAATTCTATTATACAATTGAAGTCCTAACCTACTTTAGGATTATGAGGTTGTCATCTGTCACGACCTAAATCCTCGCATCTTCCAGAAGATTTGTGTGATCGTTTCACCCGAATATAAGCCCTAATTAATAAAATTGGCAGGATGAAACGTTCAATAATTCTGATCTTCAAAACTGAAGCCAAACAGTAGGTTAGCTTAGAAATTCATTAAGGTTCTCCTCAAGATCTGTGACATCCCCTAGTCTTTCTTCCTTTGGATTCTACAATAAAATGTTCAAAACTTGAGTTATTCCCCTTTCACACATCTTTGTCCGATTTCGTTGAAAAGTCCTAATCCTTTGACCTCTTTGAAGATAATATCTCCTGATTTTTATCAAGAGTTTTCTTAGGTGACTTCGGTTATCTAAGATGTAATTAACTATAGGGGCTTGCCCTTATAGGAAGCATTTTCGAACCCAGCTTAATATAAATCCTATTTAATTCTTCATATTAAATAAGGAAAATTGTCGGCTTATAAATAAAATGGTTTCGCAGACTTAAACGGATGTCATACAATCTTTAGTTTATTTAATCGAGTCTTCACCAGTAAGTGATGTATCCATCCCTCGGGATAAGTACACTACTTGTTGTATTTGGCTCGTTTATTTAAACTACTAGAGATATGAGATCGGTTAGGTCTTGTATTTTCAAAAATTTAGAAGACTATTTTTTTCTAAATTATATATGTATTAAATTAAATTAAAACGGGTGTTAGGATATCCATCCTTGCAGCTGACAACTTAACAACTTCCAACTTTTTAGTGCTGTCAGCTTTTGGCAACTCCACCGGGGACTTGCTTCTCTCTTCATTTAAATCAGGTAATATTATCTTCATACATCGGTAATATGTCCATGCCCCTTATGAACCAAATTGCCCTTCTTTAGTTGGCATTCTTCACCCATTTCTTTCTTGGGTAAGTACGGTCAACTGTTTTGGGCTTCAGGACCGTCTGTTCAATCACCTTTGAATAGAGAGGTTCAGGAGGCCATTAAGGAATTTCTTAATCTTTGTGTGGGGTCAGACCCCCAATAGCTGTGATGGTTGACCAGTTCCACCTGGGCATTGTGTGTTGTGAAGTCAGTCACACACTAGGTCCTAAACTTCACTTTCCCCTTCGAGCTTGATTTGCTACTTTGCAAATTAAATCGAGTTGTGTCATTTGCGCTTGTTCTTCCTTATTTAGTTAAGTAAATTCTCGTATCTTCAAACTAATTTTACTAAATTAAAAACCCTTATGAATTAAAAGTAAAACAAAAATTTGCCCAGTCCACAGATCAACCTTTGTTAATTTTTAGTGGTCATACTAGAATTACAATGTATTGGCCAAATAAGTAACCCCAGAGCTTTCTTTCTGAAGCTGTTGCAATGGCATTCCCAACGCTCACATTTTTCTGCAATTTGTCAACAAGTCGCGGTGCTTGCAATGTCACTCCTCCCATCAAGTTTGGAGCCGGATTTGATGAACTTGAAGTCGTACTCAGAAAGGCCCCATTCTTTGTAATAAAGTTTGTCACTCTGGAAGTTCAGGAGCCCTCTACTAAATTTGACTTGAGCTATCCTAAGAAATTCCCTTCTTGCAAGAAGGTAAAAACTGCTACTCCCTTGACACCTGTCAAGTCTGTTGCGCCCTTTTCTGCTAAAGAAAAGGAGATTATGATCATAGGAGATGAAATGAGGAATTCACCATCTCTCTGTCAGTATTTGAAATTGATTCGAGTTCAAAGTCTGCACCATTGATGCGATCACAGAGAAAGAACTGTAGCCAAAAAGCTCGGAACTTAGATTGCAGGAGACCTAATCTCAAAAAAAGTACTAGATGACGAGTTTCCTCAAGAGGAGGAACTTGGATTGCAGGAGACCTCTCCACTTCTACAAGGGAGCAGGTTTCACCCATTGATGAACACTAATGGATATGAGAGCATTCGAGAAATCGTTGCTACTTTACCAAAATTTCACAGTCATAGTGAGGAGAGGGAAAAGCCCACTCCTATCACTAAAGCCCGCATAGTGTTTCAGAGGTTGGCCGCTAAGGAAGGATGTTCAGTGGTTGAGTTACTTAAGTGAATGGGAAATGTGGTATCCTCCCAAATGAAGGAAGAAATTTTGAAAGATGCCAAGGCTGCCCGATGGTTCCGCAAGTCAGTTGCTACTTTGTCAGCCCATATTCTCGCCAGATTCCATCTGGGAAGTCGAGTTGATACTACCATTATTACTATGAATTCTATTAACTCGGTCGTTCCAAGGTCTGCAGGACGTCAACCGGTTAAGTCACGTCTGGTTTTGAGGATTCAACCAATTGTTACCCATAAAAATGCCTCGAAGAGGGAAAAGATGAAGAGATTATCTGGTATTGTGTTTGGTTTGCACCGCGGGGAGCATACTTCTCTCCGACATGTCGATGCCTCTCTTGAGATACCTCGTCTCAAGACATCATCATTGAGGAAGAAAGTGTGGGTACCCAAATTCGCCATACCAATACAGTCTAACGAGCCCGCAGGGCAGAATAGTGGAATGAAGCAAAAGTCTGAAACACCTGCTACAAAATTTGATGAACAAGTGAAGGATGTTCAAGAAAATCCTCTAGATCCTTAGATAATTCAGGAGGCGACAATTAAAGGAAAAGTCAAAAAGCTCAGGGCTAAGATTTCCGAGCTATCTAGAGAACGTGGTGTAACCATTAATGATGATGATGAGGATTTTGATTTCAATGATTATCTAGATGAAGACTTCATGGATATTCACGTCATCAAGACTAAAGCTGCTTCATCAGCGCGCGATGCCCAACCTCTCATTGAAGGGAACGCCATGGATGATTTGCGTAGGGCTATTTTTTTGAGGGATGAATAGATCAGTCAGATGGAAAAGCGAATGGATAAGATGGCTGCCACCATGGCCGTCATGGCTACAGTTAATGGGCAATCCCAATCACAGCAGGTAGCCAGACTGAAAATAATCCATATTACCGATTGAAGAGAAAAGTTGCTTCCGCTAATGGAGAGGAACAACAAAAGAAAGATTCCTCACCAAACACCATACCTGAGAAGGATATTAAACAATTGGTCGAAAAACAAGTTCGAGAGGCCTTAACTCAATTTAAGGGTGGTGCATTAATTTCAAGAGGTAAAACTTACCCGGAGGAGTTTGATTTTGTGCCCTACCCCAAGGACTTTGTGTCATCAAACTTTAAGATATTCGATGGGACTGAGAATCCCAGACAACATCTAGCACATTTTCCAGCTAGTTGTGGCAACACTGGTGGTAATGAAGCCTTACTCATCCGACGGTTTGTTAGCAGCCTGTCAGGGGTTTCTTTTGATTTGTATGTCAAGTTACCCAACGAATCAGTGAAGACATTCATTGAATTTGAACAAATGTTCATAAAGATATTTGCTAGAGCACAACACCATATTTCTATTGGAGATCTTGTAGTGGAGAAGCAAAGACCCAACGAGACTAGTGGATTATATCTTGAGGTAGAGAAACCTTAGCTTAAAATGTGAACCTCAACTACATGAACAACATGCAATTAATATTTTACTCATAAGCATCCATGGGCCAGTAGCTTTCATGCTCAAGGGACTCACCATCAAGTCCTTTGAGAAATTGCTAAGCAAATCCAGCAATTTACAAGAGGAGGTGAAACATAAGGATTCTCAAGAGAGAGCAGAGAAATTTATGACAACCAGAGCATTCGAGAAGATATCTGGGACAGTGGCAACAATCGATAAAGGGAAACAAGTAATAAGGATACAGGCAGAACATTCTCATCAAAGTTCCCAGCAACCATTACAACATGCTCAACAACAAACACAACAGTATGGACAATCCAACCAACAGTCATACCAGGGAGGACCATACCGAGTGGAAGGTAGAACAGGTTTGACTCTTTCAGAGTGAAGGAGAAGAGTGTATTCTTTCAAAGATGAAGTTGTGCCAAAGATGTTCCAAAATTTGATGAAGAAGCTTGAGTTCAGATTGCCACAATCAAAGAAGCCTGAAGAGGTTGATAAGAAATTTAGTCCCAATTTTTGTCTTTACCATAGAATGTTGGGGCATACAATAGAAGTTTGTTTTATCTTCAAACATTGGCACGAGAGAAACTTTAAAGAAGGAAATATAACAATTCTGAAAGAATATTTAAAAGAGCTTGAAAAGGGTTCTGTTAATGTGATTTCGGCAGAGCCAATCATTCTGATAGATCCATATGCAAATAAAGATAGATGCAACACAATTTGGAGCAAGTCATCCAAGAAGATACTGGATCAGATTAGACCACCTCAGCTCAAGCAGCCGTTCAGAGTCTACAACTTGCTCAACCCAAGTTGGAGATTTTGTCAGAGAAGTCATCGCAACCAGAAGAGAAGAAAAAGAGCGACGTTGTGAAGACTGATAGCGCGGGGGGTAGGATAGGGGCTGCCTTTGGTAGATTGATTGTCTTATATTTGGGGAAGAAAATCTTGAACCTCGAACCATGTATGATTATCTTTTTGCCCCACTGGGGTATTATGAATATAATGATTATGATTTTGGTTACGACTTGACTATTTCTAATGATAACGTAACTAACTTTGTTCAATCTAACTTCAATCTCGATTTCCAAACTGATCCTCAAATCATACTTGAGTCTGATAAACCTGTTAATGAGAATGAAGAAGGCATCAACAATACCGACTACGATAGCACCGGGAGTGAAGAGCCAGTCCTCGAGTGCCACGGTGTACCGCTTGCTATCAACTTGGATCTCTTTAATGAAAAAGGAATATCAGAATACCCACAGCTTCTTAGGAAGAAGAAATTACATAAGTAAATCTAAGGAGCAAGAAAGTATTACCCTCGAGGTCAGCTTCAGTGGATAAAGGAAAACAAATAGTCACTCAAGAAGTGCTACCTCCACCTCTTCCAGTGGAAGAGCCACATAACCAAGTGAAAATCGGAGGATTATACAAAGTTTATTATAACGTGCTAGCTCATCTTAGAAGGTTGTCGGCCAAACTGTGCATTTATGACACTCTAATCCTGTTAAAGGAGATGAGAGAATCTTTGGTTATAGCCTCGCTCGATCCAGAGATTTGCTTGGCTATAACCAAAGATTTGCTTGGCTATAACCAAAGATTTGCTCGATCCAGAGACTTGAGCTGAAGGAGACTATCAAGATGTTACCAAATGCACACCTTCACCGGAATAGAGTCACCCTGTCCTGGTCGTGAGCGATAGCGACTACCTCTGATCCGTGATGGTTCCCTATTCAAGTGCAAGCCGAATGAGTATTTTGAGGCCTATCTATTCCATTCCGGTCATTAAGGGCTTTTCAAGTCACAGAATGATCTTAACTAACTCTCGAAACGAAAAAATGATGCATAAGGTTCTAACACAAATCTGCCCAAATTGGGCGTGGCCACACCTAACCCAAACCCATAAGGGTTCAGAGGGTTGCCTTCAATGTAGCCACAACTGAAGGCGACATAATNTAAATTGGGCATGGCCACACCTAACCCCAACCCATAAGGGTTGAGAGGGTTGCCTTCAATGTAGCCACAACTGAAGGCAACATAATCGTGCTGCAAGACAGAGCCTACGCCATAATTACGTCGTGGGATGGTGTGGCTACGCTGGACCTCTTAGTAGTTGCGTGAAGGCTGCCTTTAGTGTAGTCAAACAAGAAGGCATCGTAACCACACTGCAAGATAGTGAGCCTAGAGTAATAACGTCAAGAAGTCAGCATGACCGCACTAACCATGCGGGTAGAGAGGCGTGACCACGTCGACTCGCCCCAATTTTAAAATTTGACCTGGTGACCCTAGGGAGGCGTGCCACATAGTGCCAAATTCTTAGGCCCTCCTTGGACATGGGGAGATTTCCTTAGTATTATGAAAATATTAGGGGTATTAACCCTTTTTGGCATGTCCTAAGTGGTATAGATTAGTCATTGTTGGCTTAATTGAGGGACATTTTGAGGATTTTGCATGGGGATTGGTTTAAACTTCCTCTCTTCCTCTTTTCACCCATTTCCATTANTCAAACGAGAAGGCATCGTAACCACACTGCAAGATAGTGAGCCTAGAGTAATAACGTCAAGAAGTCAGCATGGCCACACTAACCATGCGGGTAGAGAGGCGTGACCTCGGCTCGCCCCAATTTTAAAATTTGACCTGTGACCCTAGGGAGGCATGCCACATAGTGCCAAATTCTTAGGCCCTCCTTGGACATGGGGAGATTTCCTTAGTATTATGAAAATATTAGGGGGATTAACCCTTTTTGGCATGTCCTAAGTGCTATAGATTAGTCATTTTTGGCTTAATTGAGGGACATTTTGAGGATTTTGCATGGGGATTGATTTAAGCTTCCTCTCTTCCTCTTTTCACCCATTTCCATTCATTTAAATTTTCTTAGGGTCTCAAGTTTAAAGGGCTTGAGAGAGCACAAGGGAGAAATCCATATTCTTCCTTAAGGAGCTTAGGGTTTTCTTGAAGCTTAGAGCTTGAGGCAAGGGATTTGAGGAAGACTCTTCATCTTCCTCAAGGAGATAGCGAAGGAGTTGGTCCCCTTTTTCTCCTTCTTCTTTCATTTATTTCCTCTTCTTCACATCACTTCATTTGAGTGTGTGAAGAGAGTTTTGTGAGGAAGATCATGGCTAGAAAAGGAAGCAAGGTGTCTCCTCTCGTACACTAAAGGAGAGCTTCATCCTAACTTGGGAAAAGATCATCAAAGCACCGCTGAAACTTCACCAGAGCTCAAAAAATTATTGAAATCTCATCNAGTTGGTCCCCTTTTTCTCCTTCTTCTTTCATTTACTTCCTCTTCTTCACATCACTTCATTTGAGTGTGTGATAAGAGTTTTGTGAGGAAGATCATGGCTAGCAAAGGAAGCAAGGTGTCTCCTCTCCTACACTAAAGGAGAGCTTCATCCTAACTTGGGAAAAGATCATCAAAGCAGCGCCGAAACTTCACCAGAGCTCAAAACATTATTGAAATCTCATGGGACTCTCCTTCTAAAGGAGAGCTTTTTTGTTCTATGTAGAAATAATGGAGTCTATCAAAGCACCGCCGAATTTAATTGATGTACTTGTACTTTTATTTCTGTTATCTTTTGTGATAGAAATGGATGTTTATGTGTATTTGGACTTTCATTTTTATTATTATTATTATGTTGTACTTGGATGATTTTAATTTTTTGTTATAAAGTTAGTGTTGTAGTTAAATTTGCATATGTAGTATAATAGATGTTGAGTAGTATTTTGTAATGTAATGTGATTTTTATTTCGCATTTTAATTATAATTATTTTGTTTAGTTTTGTGGATGTGTTAGGAAATATTGTGTTTGTTTAACGTTTTAGTTTTATACTTATTTNATTATTTTGTTTAGTATTGTGGATGTGTTAGGAAATATTGTGTTTGTTTAACGTTTTAGTTTTATACTTATTCCAAAATTTCATTTTCCAGAAATTTCTCTAATGATTTATATGTGTAGAAAGCTCCTAATTTTACAGACAAAGTGAAGTAGAAATTTTGAGAAGGCCTGCAAAAATTTCAGAATGATGAAAATACCTAAAATACTGAAGCATGATTTATATTTAAAGTTTTTCTTTCCACATATACTATTTATACAATACTGAGGTATGATTTATATTTATAGTTTTTCTTTCCACCTAAATTATTTCATTTTTAAGATTTAAGTTTGGGGGAGGGAAGAAAAAGATTAACTATTAGATGTCCTCTATTTAATTATTTTTAAAAATTATTTATCTCATTTTATGTAGTGAATTTAATTCAGGTAACTGTATTTTGTAGCTATTTAAATATTATGGTAGATTTAAAGAAATATTTTTGTAATGAAAATTAATTTTGTAACTTAAGATATTTAGTAAAAGAGAATAAGATTATAGTTAACAATTTTTAGTAAAGAAAACTATATTTTGAAGTATTAACAATCTGGAAATTCATTTGAGAAGAAAAGATTGGGGCTCAATGATGTAAAATCTATGAAATATTTATAAGGTAAGGGAATGCTTTGAGTTTCAAATTTAGGAAAAGAAAAGTGACGTTCAAAATCATTAAAGACTATCCAGATATAGTAATCCTCACTTGAAAAAGAAAAAAGAAAGGATTAACAACAATCCCCGAAAAGAAAAGAAAAATATATATGATTGAAAACAATCTAAATAAAAAAAGAGAAAAGAAAGAAAAAAATATGAAATTGAAGAGAAGGTTGAGGATATGTCTAATCAAAAATTGGTTTCACTGGACCTACCTAAAGGGAAAACCTAAATACATTCCTGAACTTATATTTATAGAATAGATCTTTTACTAGTAGTGTTTTCATGAAGTTCCTATCATTTGAATATTCTAAGTGACTTAATATTGCAACACATAGTCATTATTGAAATGAATAGAATATTAGAACTCTTAAACTTGATGACTAGATAATCTTGTACCTACAGAGTTAATTTAATTACTTGAGTTTTTTTATTTGAATATTATAAGTGACTTAATATTGCAACATATAGTCATTCTTGAAATGAATAGAAGACTGCTTAAAACTTGAATGACTAGATAGTCTTGTACCTACAGAGTTAATTTAATTACTTGAAATTTTTTTAAACTTGATGACTAGATAATCTTGTGGCTACAGAGTTAATTCAATTACTTGAATTTTTTTTCTGAAAATCTCATTATGACATTTGTTTAAATCAAACTTATAGTATTTCTGAATTAAAACTTTACTACAATAGATCACAATTTTATATAGTACTAAAATTACTTGAGGACAAGTAATAGTTAAGTTTCGGGAATTTTGACCAAAAAAAAATATGTTGAGATTTTCATACCTATTTTATACTATTTTTGATGATATTGCAATTTAAAGAAATGTATTTTTGATCTTTTTGTTGCAGGAATGATAAAATAGGANTATGTTGAGATTTTCATACCTATTTTATACTATTTTTGATGATATTGCAATTTAAAGAAAGGTATTTTTGATCTTTTTGTTGCAGGAATGATAAAATAGGATCATTAGAGCAAAAAGATGCAAAAAGAAGCGAATTTGGAGCGAAAAGGACCAAAATGTGAAGAATTGAACTAGGGCGCTGACGGTGCCATCGACCACGCCGACGGTGAGATTTTCCCGAGACTCCAGAACTAATTCATTAAGAAGGTCCNAAAATTCTCAGAAATCCGCCGAAGGCGCCCTCGAGGCCGTCGACGGCGAGCTCGGCGGTTATGTCCAACTAGGCTTTGGATGAGGACAAATTTTGAAGGGATGCTTAGGCAACTCTTGGGAAAGCTCATCCACAACTTTAAAAGAAGATTTTGGCCAAAAATTACAGAGGTCCTGGAGGTTAGAGAGGTTCCATTAGTGTGTAAAGAATTTACTAGAGTGTCAAAATTATGAGGAATTCTTCGAGAGATTGTAAGAGTGGAGGGAAAGTGAGAGATTTCTTCCTCATTGCCGCTTCGAAGAGGAATTCTGTGTGTTGTAAAGAAAGGAAGAGATTCAGAGGAACTTTGAGGAGTTTTCTTGGGGATAAATTAGAGATAAGTTTATTTATTGTTGTATTTTTCATGACTTTAATTTTATATATGAATTCTGAGTTTTTTTTGTGTTTTCCCCATAAGATCTGAGTAGTTTTCTCTGTCTTTCTCCTTGTCGTGAGATTTGTGAAATGATGATTTGAATTGGTTGAGCCACGAAAATGTTAAAGAAATTATTCTCTGTCTTTCTCCTTGTCTTGAGATTTTTTGAAATGGTGATTTGAATTGGTTGAGCCTTAAGAATGTTAAAGAAGTTATATGATCTTTTCACTTTGATCTTAATTTACTTTCAATCTGGCCAATTGATTTGTTAAAATATGAAGTTTTACAACTAAGGTGAAGATTACATCCAAGATTTAGGGAGGTCAAAGTCCTTGAAAGTTAGTGAGCAAATTAAATAGGGAAATAAAATTATCGGGCGTAGAATTGGAGATTTTAGAGTGACAAACTAAAATCTAATAGGGAAATAATATTATCGGGCGTAGAATTGGAGATTTTAGAGTGACAGAATAAAATCCCCAAGGAAATAAATTATCAATTTAGGGAGGTCAAAGCCCTTGGAAGTTGGGTGCAAATAAATAATAAAATTATCGGGCATAGAATTGGAGATTTTAGAGTGACAGACTAAAATCCCCAATTTGGTCCTACGTTTGCGTGCTGAAGTGTAGATGTTAGCCCTCAGGTGAGGGGAACGTGGGAGCGCCAAAGTGAGAGTCGGTATCCTCTCAGCCTAGCCGCAGATTCAGTAAACAAGCGTAGGATTAGTCAATGTTTTTTATGCCTGGACCAAAGGGTAAAGAATATGTATGCTCTTATTTGACATAATATAAATTGAATTAATTCACTTTATCTATTCACTATAATTTCTTGACAAGGAGAATGATGCTTTCTTATATATTGAATATCATATTAAAAACTTCATTAGTATATTTAGTTATTTAATAGTTATTAAATTACATATTTATTTCAATTGTCTATTAGTGACAGATAAGAAAATTGAATTCCATTGTTGTGATTAAAGTATTGCTTTTCTAAAGTCTTAGTTCGTAGTTTTATTATTACTCCATGTGGGATCGATATCAAGGACTCCATTAGAGCCCTATATCATCTTAGAAGGTTGTCGGCCAAACTGTGCATTTATGACACTCTAATCCTGTTAAAGGAGATGAGAGAATCTTTGGTTATAACCTCGCTCGATCCAGAGATTTGCTTGGCTTAGTTGGCCAGCACATCCTCGGATGAAGTATGTTTGTTAAAAGAACAGCCTGGGATAACATTCACAGATGAAGACTTGTTGCTCGGAACCACCAACCATAATCGACCGCTCTATATCTGTATCAATATTGACAGATTTGTATTGTCCAGAGTCCTAATAGACCCGGGAGCATCCCTTAACTTAATGAGTCTACGAACATTGGTGTATTTGAACATTGAGGCTCAAGAGCTTACAACCGATAAAATGATGTTAAGAATATTCAACTAGAAAGAAGAAAGAGATCTTGGATCAATTACATTATTGATGAAATTGGAGTACTAATAACAACTGCAAAATTCCATATCATCGATGCAAAGACTTCTTTCAGTGCTCTGCTTGGATGGCCATGGATTCACGAGCATAATATGGTTCTGTCATCCTTACATCAATGCATCAAATATTTCAAAGAAAGATAAGAACATTGTATTAAAGGAGATTTACAACCATTCTCAGTTCAAGAGGTAGGCAATCATAAAGAGGCCGGCTACTATGTACCTCCAAAGAAAACAGTCTTTTCTCGTGAAGTTGTGACGAATGAAATGCAAGACTTAGAAGGATCACAAAGAAGAGTCCATTCAACTCTGCTTCAACAATCTACTACCGTCTCTTCATAACAAAGTGGTAAAGGTTCTTTTAGCCCATATACCCAAGATCAAGGTCGAGGACGTGGACGAGGAAGAACTAATCCAATTGTTGAATGGATTAGGCCAACCATCAACATCGATATGGAAGAAAGTTCTGACGAAGGAAGTTTTGAGGAAGAAATGATGATGATAAAATAAAAGAAACTCCAATACAAGATCTCATTGGACGACATAGAAAAAGATGAATATGAGTCGATGTATGATTGGATCAACCACTATGTGAATGTCATGACCCTTACTCCGATCTATCCTCAAAAGGTTGAGAGTCTAAAGGTCAAGGAAGTCTGTAGTGATGGTTTGAAACCAATCAAGTTTTACCGTGCTTCCTCTTCTACTAGTTCTAAAAATCATGTAAATTTGCAGGATGGCTCTAATGAATTAATGGAATCACCTTTTGGTTACTTTTCTCCTTATGTACAAAAATTAATTCAACTGGAATATGTGTCAAAACAAATGCCAAAAGATAAGCTACAAATTTTTGAAAAATTGTGGAATATTAAAAGCCGAATTCCTAATTCAAAAGAGGGTCTCAAATTTGGTACTATAGGATCAGTTGCTGATTCAGAATTTTGCATGGTTGTTACAAATGTATTAGAAAAGGACTGCCTCGAAGTAGAAGATGACTCTCAACAATAGTTAATAGATGATGCTCTGCCAGAATTTGGAAAAGAGATTAAGTCAATGGTTGACAAGTTAAATGAAACAAACCTCAGGACTAAGGAGCAGCCCCGACTAACCCTTATAAGTTCCTTACTCTGCGAGGGAGATTACATAGAGCTAATAAAGTTATTGTCGAAATTTAAAGATTGCTTCACCTGGAGCTACGATAAAATGTCAGGGCTATCAACAGAACTTGTAATACATAAAATTGCGTGGATAAAGATATGACCCTTGTAAAATTAGCTCCCAGAAGAATGCGCCTCGAAATAGAGCAACAAGTTATTGCCGAGGTGAAGAAATTGATAGATGCTAACATTGTAAGACAAGAGCAATACCCCACATGACTAGTTAATACCATGCCCGTTAAGAAGAAAAATGGACAAATCCATGTATGTGTTGATTTTAGGATCTAAATAAGGCATGTCTAAAAGACAAATTTCCATTACCGATACCAAAATTAATGGTGGACATCGCTTCGACACATGAGATTTTCTCCTTCATGGATGGGTATTCATGTTACAACCAGATAAAGATGGCTCCAAAGGATGCAACACTTACAACTTTCTAGACACCAATTGGGATTTTTTGCTATAAAGTGATGTTATTCGGATTAAAAAATGCTGGAGCAACATATCAACGAGCAATGAAGAAAATTTTTGACGACCTCATTCACAACCAAGTGGAGTGTTATGTGAATGATATGGTCATAAAAAATAAACAGAAGATAGACCATTTATATGATTTTAGGATCGTGTTCGAATGATTACGACAATATAATCTTAAGATGAATCCCATAAAGTATGCCTTCGGCGTTACCTCCAAGAAATTTCTAGGATTCGTTGTCCGTCATCGAGGAATTGAGATCGACCTGGATAAGATTAAGGCTATCTTGGAAATGCCTCCTCCTGAAACTTTGAAACAACTACGTTCATTTCAAGGAAAGTTGGCATATCTGAGATATTTTATTTCTAATCTCTTAGGTAGGTGTCAGCCCTTCTCGGCATTAATTAAAAAAGATACCAAATTTATTCGGGAAGAGAAATGCTAGCGGGCTTTCAAAGATGTTAAACGAAACTTGATGACACCTCCTGTTTTGGCAGCCCTATCCCAGGAGAATCGTTGATACTTTATACCGCAACTTTAGAAAACTCTCTCGGAACCCTATTAGCCCAAGTCAATGATGAGGGCAAATAAAATGCACTATACTACTTGAGTCGTGGTATAATACCGATAGAGGTGAAGTATCTACCTATCGAGAAGCATTGTCTAGCTTTAATTTTTGCCTCCCAAAAGCCCAGACACTACATGCTTTCTCATAAAATTACCCTCATTTCAAAAGTTAATACGTTGCAATACTTGATGACCCGACCAACACTTTCCGGACGTTTAGCAAGGTGTTCAATGATTTTATTGCAATTTGATATAAGCTTTATTCCCCTCTGTGCTATCAATGGACAGATTTTAGCAGATTTTCTCATTACACACCAACTTCCAGCTGAGTCCCCACTCAATGATGAACTACGAGATGAGCAGATATTACAAATAGAACCCTTCAATGTCAGATATTGGGAGATGTATTTCGATGGAGCTTCTTCAGCCAGGAGAGATAAAGGATCAGAAATAGTTATACCAGGAAAAGCAAGGATTGGTTTGATTTTCATCACGCCAAATAAACGTATGTTGAGATTCTCCTATCACTTGACAGAGTCATCTATAAATAACGAAGTAGAATATGAAGCGTTCATCACCGGGTTGGAGTTGGCAATCTCAATGGATATAACAAATATTGTCATCTATGGTAATTCTCAACTTATCATTCAACAAGTTTATGAACAATACAAGATTTTAAAACCAAAAATAGTAAAATACCATCAGTACGCGATGAAGCTGTTTGAGCAAACTCTTAATGTGACTCTATAACGGATTCTTCAGGGAGATAACGCACATGCCGATGCTCTAGCAAAACTTATTAAGGAGTTGACATGTCCACCGGAGGATTCCATTGATATTATAGTACAATGAAGATGATTCTTGTCTCAAATCAACCCCGACAATCTACATAAGCTTGAAAAAGAAGAAGGAATAATGATTGTAGTTGCTGATATCAATGAGGATTGGTGTAAACCATTAATAGATAATTTGCAAGTTGGAAACTTATAGGATAAGTCTGAAGCATACCACATAATAAGGAGAGCTATTTCATACGCTCTGGTGGGAGATGTTCTCTATAATAGGTCATTTGATCAGATGTGGTTGCGATGTCTGAGCAGAGTAGAAGCATAAAATATTGTCAAAGAAGTACATACATGATTGTGTGGTGCTCACCAGTCAGGGCCAAAGATGAAGATGAAGATTAAAAGGCTTGGATAGTATTGGCTAACGATGATATTCGATTGCATGGATACGGCTAGGAGGTGTCACCTTTGCCAAGTGCATGGGGTGGTTTTACACCAACCTCCGAATGTGCTACACCCAACTGTCGCCTCATTGCAATTCGAGTGTTTGGGCACAAATATAATAGATCCGATAGACCCTTCATCCTCTAAGGGACATAGTTTTTTTTCTTACCACTACGGATTACTTTTTCAAGTGGGCAGAGGTTGTGCCGTTACGAGAGGTTACAGCACAACATGTTCTGCAAGTTTTCAAGACCAATATAGTCTACTGTTTTAGAGTTCCGCGTAGAGTAATTTCCGACAATGGGGCAGCCTTCAAGAGCACAAAGATCAACAATTTTGTTAAACAACATGGGAAAGATTAGAGATACTAAAAATAATTACTATCCTAAAGCAAATGTCTTAGCTGAGGCTTTCAACAAAACACTGGTGTAGATCTTAAAAAAGACACTGGATGAAAATAAAAGAGATTGACATAATAGAATACTAGAAGCTTTGCATGCATACCTGATCATGTTCATAACTCCCACTCAATGTACAACTTATGCACTTGTGTACGAGTCCGAGGCCATACTACCGCTAGAAGTTCAGACACTGTCTCTTATAGTCGCCATCGCTAACCAAATCACAACAGAAAAATGTTTTTTTGTCTTCTGCAGAAGAAATGTTGGAGTGCAAACTAATATTTTCCTTCAAATATGGCTTAAATCTCGCACTAGATAAGGAAAGGGCTGCTTAGGGCGGCATCATTGACCTCAATTTTGATTTTGGTCAGGTTGATGTAAATTATGAAGGTCCCTTGATGGACATTGTCCGTCGGCGGCAAAATGAAGGATTACCATCTCTACTAAAAATTAGAGCTGAAGACAATTTCTCGCGAAAGAAAAAAAAGGTGATCACTCAATAATACCCAATGGAAGGGACCAATTGTCTACAGTCCTTGATAACTGCACTGAAGGGAAATTCGATAAGTGCCAATGAGGATAGAGTGTCGGACGCACCACTTCGTAGAAGACAACGTCGCAATGCCAACCGATGAAAACATATAGCCTTCAAACAGAAAGAAAGAAGAAAGCAAAAAAGAAGAAGTTGGATTACTTGCCCCAATTACTGAGGGGAAGATTTATGAACCACCTATGAAAGAAACCACTTCCAGTCTACCAGGAACAGAGGATGAGCTAGAGCTAGCCTTAGAGCCGACGTAGACAGAGATGCCCCATGAATCCTATAGGGGCTGTCCAATGTGTAATGCAGAGTTGCCCACATAAGCTTCTACTAGACAAAAAATTGTAGAATGCCCATGATGCAATGTTGTACACTTGGATTACTATAGTTCAGTGCAAGAATTCACAGCCGCCAGAGTAGGAGGTCACAAGGCAGCAGATACAAACATTGAGTCATATACTCCACTACCTGCAGGTACAGAGCAGACACTGGTCGTTGAAGAGATTGAGATAAGAAGGCCACCTTGATAATTTGATGATATTCCTATAGCTGAGATGGAAAGAATGTGCAGAGTAAAGCGAAGAGAATTTGAATTCTATGAAGAGGTCCGGGGTGAAGTCGTCAATATATTGGAAGGCTTGGCACTATATACTGGAGTCTTCTCAGAGAGCGATGAGAAGAGGATTTTGGATTGTGTATTTGACCTGCAAGCTAGAGGTCGAGCTGGTCTACTGAGGCCAAGAACATATGTGAAACCACGAAAGGGGATGCGCTGGAATGATATGATAATCATTTAATGTGGTTGTTGCTACAATTTTGTTGAAGACTGACAAGGGAGATGAAGTGGATCTAATGCCTTATGTGATAAAGAGAATGGTTCAAGGATTAGTTTGATGGAGTATACTGCCGCCAGACTGCATCCCAAACAGTTTCATCATCAATATTTATGATGAAGGGAGCTGCATTCCTCCTCATATTGACCATCATGATTTAGTTAGACCCTTTTGCACAGTGTCTTTTGTGAGCAAAAGCAATATACTCTTCAAAACATAGATTGATATTTTTGGTCCAAGGGAATTCAGAGGGTCCATTGAAATTCCGCTGCCACTGGGATTGGTAGTGGTTTTATATGGAAATGGTGCTGATTTAGCTAAATATTGCATCCCGGGAGTGTGCAAATTTTTGTGAGATTTTCATATGCCACATATCTATAAAGTTAACATCACAAGTTCTCTACACAATTTTTATGTTATGCTCGGGGTCAGTACCTGGGCTCTGATTCCCATCTATCACTTTGGGATAGGCACATACGCTTTATTCCCATCTATATTCTTTGGGGTATACTTAGACGCCCTATTCCCATCTATACCCTTCGGGATAAGCATAGACACTCTATTCCCATCTATATTTTTTGGGGTAGGCACATATGTCATATCCCCATCTATACTCTTCGGGATAGGCACAAACACTCTATTCCCATTTATATTCTTTAGGGTAGGCACAGACGCCCTATCCCCATCTATACTCTTCGAGATAGGAACAGACGCTCTATCCCCATCTTCACTCTTCAGGATAGGCATAAGTGCTCTATTCCCATCTATATTCTTTGGGATAGACACAAATGCTCTATTCCCATCTATAATCTTTGTGGTAGGCACAAACACTCTATTCCCATCTATATTATTTGGAGTAGGCATAAACGCTCTATTCCCATCTATATTCTTTGGGCTAGGCACAGACATCCTATTCTCATCTATATTCTTTGGGGTAAGCATAGACGCCCTATTCCCATCTATACCCTTCGGGATAGGCAAAGACGCAATATTCCCATCTATATTCTTTAGGGTAGGCACAAACGCCCTATTCCCATCTATACCCTTTGAAATAGGCATAGATGCTCTATTCCCATCTATACCCTCTGAGATAGGCATAGACACCCTATCCTCATCTATACTCTTCGGGATAGGCACAGACGCCCTATCCTCATTTTTACTCTTCGGGATAAACACAGATGCTCTATTCCCATCTATATTCTTTGAGATAGGCACATACGCTCTATTCCCATCTATATTCTTTAGGATAGGCACAGACCCCCTATTCCCATCTATACCCTCTGGGATAGGCACAGACGCCCTATCCCCATCTATACTCTTTGGGATAGGCACAGATGCCCTATCCCCATATATACTCTTCGAGATAGGCAAACACACCCTATTCCCATCTATATTCTTTGGGATAGGTACAGACGCTCTATTCCCATCTATATTCTTGGGGTAGGCACAGACGTCCTATTCCCATCTATATTCTTTGGGGTAGGCACAGACGTCCTATTCTCATAGACACATTGAGTGTTAGGTTCCCATATATACTCCTTGGGTAGGCACAGATGTCCTATTTTCACATACATATACTCTTCAGGGTAGGCATGTAAACCTTCAACACTGCGAGGACTAAATATCTCTATCTTAGCTTGTCTAAGAGATGGAAGATGTCTAAATTGGGCTCAATATTTAATAGGAGTTTTAGAAAAAAATTTATGTCATGATCCAATATATTTTAATATGTATCCAAATTTAAGTTTATCTTTAACAAATATAAACTTATTTGAAGTATCAAAATTATAAATTCAAATATGGTTAAGATTTTTACCAGGGTCAGAAGCAATTGCTCTAATATATAGAATCAATTTCAAAATAATGAATACATTATGTCACAACACAAAAAGAATAGCTCAACATATTGATTGGACTAATTTAATAGAAATTATTTTACTTGTTTTTATTGTAGTACTAAATAAATTTATCAAATAGAGTGAACTAAATTTTCCAGACTCTTGGGTGATATATCTTTGGGAGTTAATTCTAAATCAATCATTAATCAAGAAATAAATCAAATCATTCAAATCACAGATGAAGAAGTTGAAGAGAGATTTATTCCTAGGAGATTAATATAACTATCTAGAATATCCTTACCTTCAACTCATAGTCTTTCATCTTCTACGTCAACATACGAAAGAACTGTAAATGAAGACATAATTAATGAACATATAGGTAATGACTAATTAAATTCACATCATATTTTGCATTGGGTAAGAGAGCATTCCTCTCCTACCCCTTCAAAATGAACTTTAGTTTTAAATCAATTACAAAATATGAAGTATAGATCATGTCATTATTGCCCATAATTATTTATCTCCCAAATATTCTAAATTGAGAGAATGGTATAGGAAAAACTTCTAACTAAACATGAAAGATATCAAATTTATAATTATTGTTTTATATCTATGACTAGAAGAAAATAAAATGCATACACTATTATTGCTTTTACTAATTGGTTTATCAAAGAATATGTAAGAAAAATAAAACTAAATATAATAGCTAGAACATAGAAAGTTAATCAAGGAGAATCGATTAGTTCTATTTACCCTTCAGTAACATAAAGTATTAATTTAAATATTGAAAATTTGGAACTAGATGCCTTTGAAGAAATAAAAATTGAAACCCAAACATTAAAAGAATTCATTATAATTATTAAACAATTAAATTACTTTAATAGCTTATCACAACTTATCTCAGATCTTCTTAGTCAATTAGTAGAAAAAAAAATCGACCAAATACAACAACCGATCACAACACATAAAATTTCAAATTCAAAAGAAGTTGTAAAAGAAATATTTATATTTCTAAACCTATTATCATAAAAAAATGAACTATTCAAGTAAATTCTTAGTTTAACTATAACTTTGGTCACAGTAAACATGACTTTCAAAAATTAGTACAAAATTTAAATCGGCACATATAATAAATAGCTCTCTGAAAATTCAGAAAAATCAATGTCATAAAATGAGTTAAAAGATCTAAAAAATTCTTTTAGTAGGCTTCAAATACAACCATCTTTAGAAATCACTAGAATAAAATACCCCAAAAACCATTAAATCATTATTATTATAATAGACCCGATCCTATGGATATATTCCAAGAAGAAGAAGCTTCCAATCACCAATATAAATATGATGTCTCTCAAGTATATGAATAAAATATTGATTGATTATCTGATCAATAAATTAAAGAAACCATATGTATGTTACATCAGTACAATCTATATAAAATATTGCTCCTAAGGTAGCTATAATGATCATATGGTTTTACCAATATCCTAAAAGGATGGTAGGGCAATTTCATGATAGAAGAACAAATACAAGATCTTCTAGCGGAAACAAAATTAAAAGATGACACTCTCCTAAATACAAAAGTTGTGTATCATTTAGTGGTTTTAATATCTTTGAATAGTTTACTAGCACCTATGAAGATAGAGGGGCACAAATTCAATCATTATTATAAAAATTAAGCTATCCTACTCTTAAGCAATTTAGTTGGTATAAAAAAGTCTTCCTTGGAAGTCTAATGAATTTACCTGTTGTTAATCATAATTTATTGAAAACAAAAATTCATTGAAGGAATTAAGATAATTTTGTAAGCAATTTTCCTATGTAGAATCTTCTTTTAAAGAAAATCATAAACTATTAATAAAAGAAAAGAAATTTGACAAAAATAGACATTATCAAAAAAAAGGTCTAAAAGGTATAAAAATAATGGAAAAATCTTCCCCATGAGATATTCCTTCTTCTTCAACAAATATTGAAAAGAAAAAAAAAACTTAAGTAAAAGATAATAAGTGTCATCGATTTGAAAAATTTGGACATTATTCTAATAAATGTCCTTTAAAAAAAAAATTAAATGAATTACAAATTGCTAGAGGTTTAAATCAAACCTTAATGAAAGTATTATTAAATTTATCTAAATCTAGAGTTCTAACTTCTAACAATGAAAAAGAGTATGCCTCTAATCCCACTTCTACTTCTGATAATGAAGAACAATCTTGTTGTAATAAATATAGTGATAGTAATTATTATATATTTATCATTGAAATGTCTGATTTATTTACTTTATCAAATGGTCAAAAAGATCAATTATTTAAATTGTTAACTAATGTTTCTAGTTCTAAAATTATAGAAGAATTTTTGGATATTTTAAATGAAAAGAAACAAAAACCTATTTTAGATAAATTTTCAATATATAGCATGAAGGATGTATACTATCATATGTCAGAAAAGCATACCACTTCTCAAACAAACATGGCATATTCACAAAATGGTATTAATTATCTTAAAGAAGAAATAATTAAATTAAAGATATCACAAAAAGAAATGAATCATAGATTAATACCTCTTGAAATTACTAATAAGGAAATATAAGAAGAGTAATACCCTAACACGAATAAAATCAATTTATTTAATAATACTAAAATGTTAAACTCTCTTCTAAAGACTATCATGAAAAAAATGATTCATCTCCATAAAACTAATTATTAATCAAGAATATATATTTCCTTTTTCTCACCCCTTTTGGTAACTCGGAGCTGATATGAATTTTATTCAAGAGTGTTTTGTTCCTTCTAAACATTTTGAAAAAAACCTTTCGAAGAAATTAATATTAAAAGAAGAGATGTAGCCTATCTATAACTCTCTAATACCCTTTGAATAACCTCTGACATACACAGCTCTGCGTACGTCTTAGGTAAGCAAATTTTTCTCTTGAGAATGAGGGCAGGCTTGGGATTATTAGGGAAGTGGAGGGGGTGATTGAAAGAAACGGATATGGCTGAGATTCTTCTTTTGGACTGCAAACGCTAGCTTTCAAAAGCATATGAGAATCTAAGGAGAGCTTTGATTCCTTCGATTCTTACGCGAACAAGAGCATGTTTCTCAAACACTTTGTGAAGAAGGGGAAATTACATTCACACCATCCAAAACTTGCTATTTACAAATTAACAACCCTCTTTCGTCCATTTTACAAATTCTCACCCAAATATCAAAATTCATGATAAAACCCAACCCACTTTTTTCATTTTTATCAAATTCTCAGTAGTTTGATTGTGGCACGCTTAAATACGGTGGTTTGGTCGTTTAAAAAATGTTATCTTGATGCTTAATATGTAAATATCAATGTTTCGGGTGGTCTGTATGCAATTATCCTTGATGACTTGCATTCCAAATTTAAAAAAATAGAAATCTTAAGTTTGGGCTGATATGTTGCCCACAGTATTCAAACCCGCTACAGTTATCTTCAAATTAGAATTTTTATTCGAGGGACCGAGGCAAGCGACGAGGCACCTAAGGCAAAACAAGGACAAAGTGAGGAACGAAGGGCAAGCGCGTAACTATCTTAGGTAAGAATGCAGGCTGCGGGGTTGAGTCTGCCGCCGCGCTTATTATAAAACCGAACAACGTTTTTGGATGAAACGCACGAAACAAATGCCAAATGCACCAAATAAGTCGCCCCAAACGTGCCCTTAATCTTTACAAGATTTGTATTAATTGATTTAAATTGAAGCACAAGTTGGATTAATTAATCAAAATTTCAATCTCATCAGTTTTGTAAGTTCGATAAATTTTAGAATTCAATTTCGATTTAACAATTTTTCTAACATTTGAAATTTTCAAATATAATAATTAGAGTATTATAAAAGACGAATATTTTAAAAAAGGCTTAAATTTTAACACATGAAACATGGGCATTTACATACATACCAGCCAATTTATATGTATTACATATTTATCACATAATATTTTCCTTTTTAGATGTATACCACCCAGATATTTCATTTCATATCAAAAATATTAGTATCTTAACTATTAAAAAAATTAAACATATATACTTTTTTCGTGCATATGTAAGGTGACATATATAAAGATTGAATTTATGTGTTACTGTTGAATCCGGCAATGTTCTGTATGCACACTAAAGAATAGATTATATGAGAACAGGAGGGAGAGAGAGAAAGAGAGAGAAGAGTCTAGGTTTGCTTGAATAATTCATTAGTCCTTTGATGTATAAATGATCCCCGACGCATAGGCTAGGGGGACATAAAGTGTACACTTACCTACCTATCCCTATTTTAAATAGTCTTCACAGGAAATTTTTGGTTATAAATAAATACTTGAATAAAATAATCAATAAAGATAAAAGGGGGCCTCTGATTTGGTTGTCTCATGCCCTAATCATCTGAGGCTACATTTTCGGTTGGTTTATTTGAGGGCCTTCGGTCAGCTATATATAGACCTTTGATCATTCAAACTATGGGCTTTTATTCAGTTGAATTGGGGGTCTCGGTCATTCCTGCTTTGGTACTTTGGTTACCCAGGGTGTGGATCTTGGGTTGATATAGCTTGGGACCTTCGGTCGACCAAACTATGGTCCTTCGGTCAGTCAAGCTAGGGAGTTTTGGTCGGCTAACCTTCCAGATCCAATTAACAATTACTATTCTCTTTAGACAACTCCTATTGCCAAGTTGAGGCTAGGCTGTAGGGCAGAGGGCACTTTACCGTAATCTAATAGGTAGCTCCATCCCTTCAATAGGAAAGCTGTCAAGGAGTCCCATATCCCCTATCCTTGCCTATAGGGATTGTTCTTTAGCAGGTTTTGTATACTTTATAGGAGTAGCCTTGGTTAGGCATTGAATTTCATAGATTCATGTTGATATGATTCTTGACCTCTAATGGGCCATCTTTGACCACCCTTATTTCTTACGACCATAAGATTCCTATAAGATTCGTACTAAATCATTATAGAGGTATAGTTATATATGTAAATACATAGGAATTAAGTGATATGCATGTATATCTTCTTACATTTTATTAATAGAACTCTAGAAATTTCATCCAAAACTCTTCAAATTATGAAATTCAACCAAAATAAAACCTTACATTAATTTTTTATGTACTTACATATCAGACACCTAAACATTAAATTTTTACACACACGTGTGCTCGTATATAGGGCTGTCAAAAAAGCTCGTTGTTCGCGAACAGTTCGTGTTCGATTCGTCAGAGCGTTCGTGTTCANAAAATGGAAATGAAAGCGGAAGCCCTAATTTCACCTCTCAGTGCTCTCACGCCGCTCTCCTCTCACGCCTCTTCTTCTCATGCAATCTCCTCTCACGGAAATCGTGAAACGCTCTCCTCTCGGCTCTCACGCGATCTCCTCTCTCGGAAGCACGAGACCGCAGCCGGTGTTTCTCCTTCGGCTGCTCCTTCGCTCAANACTATAAGATGGAAAATGGAAATGAAAGCGGAAGCCGGAAGCCCTAATTTCACCTCTCAGTGCTCTCACGCCGCTCTCCTCTCACGACTCTCCTTCTCACGCGATCTCCTCTCACGGAAATCGTGAAACGCTCTCCTCTCGGCTCTCACGCGATCTCCTCTCTCGGAAGCACGAGACCGCAGCCGGTGTTTCTCCTTCGGCTGCTCCTTCGCTCAAGATCGTGAAAAGCTCGTCACTCTCCTCTCACGCCGCTCTCCTCTCACGGAAACACGAGACCGCAGCCGATCTACCTCCTCCGGTTGCTCCTTCTCTCGAAAAGCTTCTCTCGGTGAGAACTTGCCTCAAAATCGCGAAAATCTTGTCTTAAGCTTAGAGTTAATTTTTTGTGTTCGTTATCNCTACTTCCTCCGGTTGCTCCTTCTCTCGAAAAGCTTCTCTCGGTGAGAACTTGTCTCAAAATCGCGAAAATCCTGTGTCAAGCTTAGAGTTGATTTTTTGTCTTCGTTATGTAATCTCTACTTCTATTTTTTTTTTTATAAAAGGTATTTTCCCCGGCGATTCGACGTTGGATCGACCCGGTATTTTCGTTAATCGTCACTTCAGTTGCTCGGTATTCTTGGTGGTTGATAAAAGACACATTTGTTTTCTTATTTTTTTTCTAAACTTAAGCGAAGAATTGATAGACTATTTAGAGTTATTAAGCATATGGGGGAAAACGGCTTATAAAATGGATCTGCTAAATCATCCGATTTTTTTGGACAACTTTAGTATGGTTTGCTTTTCACCCTATTATGAATGTGAAGGGAAACTAAACATCAAGGAGATTCTTCTCCTACTCGACGAACATGACATGTGAAGTGATGCTTTTCTTGATTGGAAAAAGGTCCGACGCAGTCTTCTAAGATTGCCAACAGTCAATCTTATTCACTGGGATTCTATTTTCTAAGTTGGAAAAGTGACATTTGAAGTGATATGTTGTTTTACACTGTAGGAACTTGAAATTAAGCATATGGGGTATGGGTGTAAATAGAATTCCTCTAGCATGGGGCTTTAGATGGGACAATTAAATGCTTCTTGAATCAAGAAGTTCTTACATCATGTTCTCTATTTTCTAAACTTGTTAATCTCAACAACTGGATTTTCATATAAATATTGTACT
>JXCR01137533.1:199576-242425 GCA_002079205.1 Phalaenopsis hybrid cultivar | reverse complement strand
TATATTTATATAATATAAGTTATATAATTAATATATAAAATTATTTTTATATATTAATATTAGGGATGTTAAACTGCCTCGTCGTTCGCGAACAGCTCGTGTTTTCAGTTCGTGTTCGGCTCGTTCGTTAAGAAACGAACACGAACTTATTTCAAACAAACTAAATTTTAAACGAACCGAACACGAACACAAGCTTTGTTCGTTCGTGTTCGGTTCGTTTACACCCCTAGTGTGAATGAGATCAAGTATAGTTTGTTGACCAACTACGAGAAAAATACAATTTTTAACATGTGGTTCATCAAATATTTTGTGTATTATTTTGGCATGAAATGAGAGTTTAAATCAAATTTCTTAGAATGCTTCATGTTATTTCCAATCATTGTGCTTCATGTGTATTTAGTTTATTTATTTATCAAGCCAAATAAGAGTTGTTCACAAATGAGATTCAATTAAAAATTATATATAAATTATCAATTACATATATCACCACTTGTACATGCATTATTTATGTCAAATTAAGCCTAACAAACTAAATAAATGTGATTACTAATGCTCATCCTTTTCTCTTGATTGTTGGTGCGACGGTCCAAAAATTTCTACTTTATATAACATCTTCGTGAAATCTACTCCGCCCTTATACATTGATA
Source organism: Phalaenopsis hybrid cultivar (assembly GCA_002079205.1). NCBI lineage: Eukaryota > Viridiplantae > Streptophyta > Magnoliopsida > Asparagales > Orchidaceae > Phalaenopsis > Phalaenopsis hybrid cultivar. The sequence goes on along the minus strand of JXCR01137533.1, from coordinate 241,778 downwards.
AGAGGCCAAGAGGACATCAAATAAACAGAACACTTGATACTCAAATATGAAACTTTTTAATTAGTGTTTTAGCTACCTATTCAAATATATTTTTTATGCATGTCATAACATAGAGGCCACTATACAGTACTTATTTAACATCAATGGAGGGCTTATTGCAATATGTCAAAGTTGGTTCAATTGTCCCATAGGCCAATATGAAAGGTTAATAATAGAAGTTTATGCAGAGCCAACCTATCATTTTGAAATTATTTATATCCTTCAAATACTTGATAAAGTTTTTGAATGTTTTGGCTAAGATTTAGGTTTGATCCTCATTTACACAATAATAACCTTATCTCTTCAGATAAGCATTAAGAAAATCAAATAAGCTATGGCAAAACAGCCATCTTCCTTGCGGTTGGGCACATGGAAGAAGCATGGGTGCTAGATATGGATTAGCATGTTTATAGAATTAAAGGTTGTTAGTGTGTATGATCATGTTAGAAATTCTCAAACTTAAAATTGACTTAGAAATTCTTGAACACATATAACGCTAGGAGTATTGTATGCCAACTAGCACAAAATGTTGTCATCACTCATGTATCCCAAACATAAAGTTAAGGTAGAGCTCATCAACCTTGATTAACTTGTCTCTACCACTATCAACATGCACATTTTTTAATAATTTAGTTGTTATTAATGATGATGGAGATAGTGAATAGAAATAATTATAACTAGCATCCTTTTTGTTAGACCTAGACTACTCTCGAATATGAATTTGTCTGTGAATCGCACTCAAAGAATAGAGTGCAAGACAAGAGAGAGAGAGAGAAGTGCATAATAATGAACAAAAATTTAAATTATTGATTATCCTTTTATAAGGAAATGATCTTCCTATTTATAGATGAGGGCAATACAATATATAAAGTTTCATATTTTCGCTGCTTTAATGGGGACATTAGAGGATATTTTAGCGATTTTACGTATATAGGCATTTAGTTCGACCACACTTTGACTTGGTCGACTAAAATTAGTTGGTCTTGATTTGACAAGAATTTTTTATTCGATTGAGTTGAATAGAGGTTGTCGGCTGGCCCTTGATGATTTTCGGGTCGGCGTGACTTGATTTGATCGACTTAGTTTTGTCAATAAGCTAAGTTAGTATGGTTGTCGACTATTGATCCTTGGATATAGAACTCTTGTCAGTAGAGCAATGCTAGCTTATCGGGTAGAGGGTAAATCATTATAACTTGATAGATAGCTTACCCGTTGACGAGGCTATCCTTCGGGGATGCTCTGTGTGGTTATGTGTTGACTAGTTCTTAGCCCCTAATGAAGAATCTCAAGGGCGTTTGTTAGATAGTTAGGGATGATGCTTTCTTCCATTGAATTGTGTTGTGACGAGAGGCATATCTATGCCTCTGCTTCCCTCTTAGTTTTTAGTCTTCGGTTTGGATTGCATTCGCTTGGTCGGCCTTCAACCTTGGCCTAGGGTTGTTGCACCTGGTTAGATAAGTCTTTCAGTATTTCGCTAGTAAATTCTTAGCCTTCTGATGCTATCTGGATATGTTACAGATGTTATCAACATAAAAAGTACGTATAGACAAGTCGAATTGAGTTCAAGCCACCCTCAGCTCATCCTTGAACTCTTCATTTTCTATTTTACTACCCAAAAACGAGCTAAATAAATTTATAGATGAAGAAAGTACTTTGGAAATTAAATAATGACTTCAACCAAACTGAAATTAAAATAAATAATAAAAATAATAAAGAAAAAGCCGGCATATTAGATAGCGTTGGTCCCACGCCAAAGCAATGTGACCCCCGGAAATCGACTTACACTAGTTATATTCTTTACACCTATCATGATATTCTGAAAACCTCAATTTTGTTTTTTCTTTATATTTACTTTTATTACATTATTTTTTTAATTTTTCATAATTGTTTGAATGTCGCATTTACATACATACCATTCAATTCTTATGTTTTTAAATATCTAACACCTAAATTTTAATTTTTTTTTTATTTATAACATTCAAATCTTTCATATTCACTATCATTGACTTTTAAATATAAAATACATCCTCTTAAACGCGAAAAAATATTACATCAGGACTCTGCACGTAGAGTTACGTGCGGAGTCCAATGAAATTACGTCGTGGAGATGATTGACCCGGTAACATCAGGGAATATTCCCCTCGTGTTATTCAAGTGTTATTGTATGTTATTCATGTGCTATTATGTTCTGAAAATATTCTTAGTTTTATAATAACACAATAACACATCAATAATATTTGAATAACACACAATAACATCTGAATAACACACAATAACACTTGAATAATATGGAAGAATATTCTCTTGTGTTATTGGGTAGAACTTTTTTTTTTTTTCTACGTGGAATAATTTTATTTGACTCTGCACGTAACTCTACATGTGAAGTCTTGATGTAATATTTGTTCCTTGAACATAGATAAAATGATGCTATGTATGCAAACATTTTCATTAATTAATTAATGAATAATTTTTTGTCTTATTGTGACCACCGCCGTTACGTCAATAATCACATATAGCAACGCACGTATATAAGCACATTCTGTTGTTTTGTTCGGTAACTTTAGCATATGTCCTCTTACTTCTAAGTTATTCTTCTTTATCATCATCGTTAGTTTAACAAACTAATTAGTCTTATAATTTTACTTTATGCAATTCCTTGTATAATATAAAAATTATTGAAATTTATTTATTATGTAAGGAAATTTTATTGACTCGTCCTATGTTACAAGCATATTTATGTATTTAGATAGCTAAGGCCTGCACATTAATTGTTACATTTGTACTCTTTACCTATATATGAAATAAATTACATATAGACCACCAGGAGCTTGCTATTTACAAATCAGCCACGCTATAAACCATATTATTCATTTTTATCAAATTCTCAATAGTTTGATCGTGATAGGTGCTTAATTTGTTCCGTGGGTCAAGAAAATCGCATAGGTGCTTAATTTGTAAATAACAAAATTTTGGGTGGTATGTATGTAATTATCCCAAAATAATAAAAAAGCAGTTTTTTGGTGTGGTGGGTATGTAAATGTTATTATATGTCTGCATTGTTAAAGTCAATTTTTCTAATCTTATTTTTAATATACACTATTTTATTTTTTATGTAATAATTAATATTTTGAACTAATTTTTTTCCAATTTAATCTATCAAATATTTATTTTTAAAATTTTTGTTTTTCCATATTTTGAGCTACTTTCATCGTTGTTGATGCGACATCGAACTCGTCTTTTTCTTGTTAAAAATTTAAAAAGATATGAAATGTTGGAAAAATTATTCCATACAGACGGCAGAGATGTATGAGCCGCCAATCTTCACTGTTGATCAGAGTTTTTATCAATTTTTTTTCTTAAAAAAAAATGGGCCCACTGAAATACAGTTTTGGTCTAATCAACGGTGGTGATCGGACTGCGCATGCATCTCTGCATACTCCGTCCGTAAGAAATAATTTTTCGAAATGTTGAAGGGGAAAGTTGGGGGAGATTAGTTGAGGAAATAATAGAAATTTCTCAAATGCTTTGGTCTTATAAAATTTCTCAAGGCATGAGATTCGAACGTGTGAGTGTCCACTAAGGAAGAACATTTTTTTTTTCCTTCGGGGCATTTACATATATATCACATATTTGTTATGTATTGGCATTCTTAGCACCTAAACTTTGATTATTGCATTATTAACACTCAAATTTCTTGTATTGCATAAAAAATATCACTATTGTTAATTTTTAAAAAGTATAATACATGTTTTTATACCTTAGAGAGTGGTAAAAAATTAAAAATCAAATGTAGGTACCGTCAGATATGTATATATGCAAGCATTATGTGGTATATATGTAAATCTTCCTTTTTTTTCTCACAATTATATAGAAAGTGTTGAATCCTAACTTTTCTTTTTTTTTTGAGCAAACTCGGAGAGTTGGGATCGAAAGAGGCAAGAGAATGAGAAAGAGAGAGAAAGTGTGCACCGTAATTTCCTTAGAAGAAGCCAGAGAGTCTCTTTATTGCTCTTGATATCGCCTATTTAAATGAGTTTAATCAGTACAATTAAGGAAGGTGGGAACCGTTTTGGTAATCAACCTTGATAGAATTAATGCGTATAATTTGGATTAATGATCGTCATAATATTGGCAGAGAATAACTGTTTACAATGACTTATGAGTTTAAGTGAGTGTTGTTGGTCGGTGGAGGATCGATCGTATTGATCAATCATCTAGAATCCGCCTGTGTCAAGAGGGAGTAATCGGTTAGTCTAAATACGGTCATTTGTTTTGTTGAGATGTATGGTCGATAGGCTCTGCGAGGTCTGTTGCTTCGGCATGTCGATTGACCGATGGGTTGGTTTGTTTCTTCGGGAGTCATTGCTCACTTGCTGTTTGGCTCAAGTTTTGCATGATCTGTGTCTCGTCTAGTTGGTCAGTTAGTTGCCTCGGTCTGATCTTCTCTCTCGCAAGGTCTGGGGTGGATCTTATCGCTGCTTATGCAGGGTATCCAAAAAGACTCGCTATAAGGATGATTTGCACCTCACCCTCAGCAAATCTGTTCACTACCGAGTGGGGAACCATCTCCAGAGCTTTGATCTATCATAGGATTAGAGTGTCTTCTAATGCTTGGCATTGAATTGACAGTCGATTGCTTACCTTGGAGGGAAGTTTTATATTATCGATCGTTTGTTCTCTTTGAGATTCATGTCGATAGTTCTGGGGTATACATATTAATTCTCCGAGCTTTTCAGCTCTTTTGTGGTCATGGGTGCGATAAGAACTGAGATATTATTAATTAACCGTATCAAGAAAACCAAAAAAAAAATTAATAATTAATTCTCCCTTCATTTTCATGCCCTATGTGTCTTACAAATAAGGCCATAAATTGGCTTTTTTATCTATTTTCGATGTTTTCTTAACTATTGAGTAGGCATCATGTCGGGTGGTACGAGTAAAAGGACAGTCAGCCTAAGCTTACTGGCCTTGGCGGGATTTACACCTCCTATTACGGCAACAGTCCTTAAAAGGAAAAAGGAGGTTATAAAAGAGAAGGGATGAGAAGCGGTCAGTCCTGAACCGGCAGACCAAATTGCTTCTCCCGAGGGCCCTGAAGGGCGGCTACCAAAGAGGCTTCTCCAGAAAACTGTGGATCCTGGCTCGCGTGAGGATAAGGTTGCAGTGGACCCATTGATGCTTTCCGAGTGATAGGGTTGATTGTAGTAGCCCGAGAGTAGAGGTGACAGCTGACCCTTTGCAAAGGAGAGGAGGCACCCTAGCTGGAAATGAAGGTTTTCCCCTGACTGCACTTGAGAGGCTCATGAGTCTATAAGAAATTCTTTTTGATTTCTGGCAGCATAGTAACTTGACATTCCTTTTAAATGCATATGTGTCGATCAATATAAAGGACGAAGAACGTGGTGAGTGGTCGACTTGGTTCCGTTCATGGCTGCTAGGCCCCTAGATGTGATCGTCCCTTCTTTTTAGTTGATCAAAGTGGGCTAAAGCTCTTAGCAGGAATAAACCGTGCACCAGAGACTCTCACCTAGGTTGGTGGCATTCCAGGTGTAAGAGATGTCAAAGGTTTTGCACCAGACAACTGAAAACACTGCCGACCCATCCGCTAGAGTGGTTGGCTTGTCACGAGCATCTGGAGGTTGCTTTTAAATAAAAGTCAGTCTTTATTGCTCTAATGTAGAAGGAGGCCGCGTTGCTACGATGTTTGATGAACAACATTAGTGTCAAAATGGGTTCCATCCATTGCTCGGTTATTTTGATTTGATTCCAAAGTGAGGTCGATTAGATGTAACATATTAGGTTTGTTAGATAGATGGTCCTCTAGAGGTTTTCTTGAGAAGGGGTATGCCTCATGTGTCATTAAGCACTTCATCCAAAACATGTAATAATGTTATTTGTAATAAAATAATATTTTGGAGTAATTTAAAACAATGATTGGTGAGACACTTATCTTTGTATCACTCTTCGACCTGTGTGCCCGCCCTATAAATAGGGTCAGAGGTTGGTCTTTCTAGCTTTTGCACTCTGTTTCTGAGTTTTTTTATTTCCCATCTTCTATTTCTTCATCTTTTCTCCCTCTTGCTCTTTTCATTCAACTGTAATGACTCCAAAGTATTCTCCAGTTCTCTTCAGTACCGTGCCGGCAGTCGATCCATCACTCCTGATGGACCGGGAGGTGAAGAGCCTTCAAGAGCAGTATGTATCGTGTACCCAAGGAAACTCAAAGAAAGGTTACAACTACATATCCTTCTTTCGTTGCATCAGACCAAACTACCATCGCCTCTTCGCAGGATGGCAGGTCTGATGCCATCTGCTTTTCTTTGATTGAGAGGGCCTGGGCGGCTGAGCATTCTTCTGTCACACCTCTTGGTTGGACTTCAAGAGGCGTTGCTTCTTCTTCTATTTATGAATCCTTGTCATCTCTAAAAACGGAAACTATCCACCAAGAAGAGAAAGAGCTAGCAGAGGGTGCTAATGTTCCGACCCTCCTTTCATTGAAGAGAAAACAAAGTAACCTTGACTGGCACTCATCTGAAGGGGGTGAAGGATGGCTATTGATGAGTACTGATGACCGGTCTAATCTATTGGACGTGTCAAATAACTTCATCCCCTATCTGCCTACACGTAGCATATGTCATCACTTTTGCCAGAAATTACTTGATCTTTGACGCTTCAAGTGGAGTTCAAAGGGCTCTTTTATGAGGGGCTTCTTGAGCACGCCGCCCGATCACAATTGAAAGTAAGCCAAGCTTCTCATTCCTTGTGGTTTACTTTCATGAAAAAGGCGGGCTCCTTTAGAACAACTAAGGAAAGCTTGTTAAAGCCCTAAGAAGAAGTTTTTTGCTTGACTAATGATCTCTAGAGAGCTCGCGATGGTCAAGACCTTGCTAGGCAGAGACAGCAGCAATCTGAACAAAGGGAGGAGTAACTAAAGAAGGAGATCATTGAACTCAGAGGAAGATTGGACTCGCTCATTCCAGTGAGGAGTTGTCAGAATAACATAGGTTGGGGTTGAGTATGCTATCAAACGGTTTGTTCACCATGGCTTGGTCAATCCAATGTTTTCTGACCTAGTTGAGTTCACTGCTTTGATCCTCAACCATCCTGTTGATCTCTTAAAATAAGGTGATGACTCGGATAATGGGTACAAATCTTTTGGGAACCAAAGAGAGGACTGATAAACTATTGAATAATGCCTCGACTCCGTGAGGGTCTTCATTTTTGTCTGTCTTATGCTTTTTAGCCTAAAAGCTTATTAGTGTTGGCGTCGATTTTTGATGTCACAAATACTAGATGCCCCAGTTATGTTGTGGGAGTATGTGATGCTCACACATGCCCTTCTTTAGCTGAAGGAGACTATCAAGATGTTACCAAATGCACACCTTCACCGGAATAGAGTCACCCTGTCCTGATCGTGAGCGATAGCGACTACCTCTGATCCGTGATGGTTCCCTATTCAAGTGCAAGCCGAATAAGTATTTTGAGGCCTATCTATTCCATTCCGGTCATTAAGGGCTTTTCAAGTCACAAAATGATCTTAACTAACTCTCGAAACGAAAAAATGATGCATAAGGTTCTAACACAAATCTGCCTNAGGTTTTAATGATCAGTCAACCTGAATGACACCTGAATAGTTCGGGCTGACGACGTTAAACCAAGCGCTTATGGGAGGCAACCCATATTTATATTTATTTTTATCACAATTATAGTAGTTTTTATTTGAAATTATCGTTAGTTTGTGAAAGTATTGAACTCTACTACTCTTATTTACCCTTGAAACAGATTGAAAATTGGATCAATGAAGAAAAAATGGAACACATTTGGACCAGAGCGAAACTGTGCAAATTTTGCCTTGGGTGCCGACAGCACCCTCGACACCGCCGACGGTGNCGCCGACGACGCCCTCGATGCCACCAACGGTGGGTTTTACCTGAGAGTCCAGACAAAATTAATACAGAGGCTCGCAGACGGCGCCATCGACCCTGCCGACGGCGAGACCGGTGAATTGACGGTTATGTGGGTTCAAATGGCGATTTTTGATGGATTTTGGGCATGAATTATCTTTTTAAACTCAAAAATTTGATTTCTAGTTCATAATTTCCCTACAAAAATGAAGTGAAGCTCCATCAATTTCATTCCTATGGTGTCCAACTCCCCTCATAATCCCAGAATGCGAGTTTTCAATTGGCAAAAGTTTATTAGTTCAGAAGTGCAGCGAATCTTCAACAAGTTACGGACGAAGAAAAGATTAATCAAAGAACGAGGATTCGTGAATCGTGGATTGAATAATCGAACGATGGATATTGATGAAATGATAGTGTGGCAAAGATGGGAAGTACTGTGCTACACTACTGCCGGTGGTTCTGTGGTAAAAGAATTTTATACAAATTTACCTGGAATCAAGGAGTTGTTTATGTGCGAGGAAGATGGATCACTTTCACTCCTGCACGGATCAATGAATTACATATGATAGAAAATGTTCCTGTCTGCCACTATTCCAATTTCGTCCCAATGAGAAACTAGATGAATGAGATTTAATAATATTTAACGGACCAAACTGACGACTGGGAAATAAGAGAAAACGGGTATGTTAGTTTTTCTGCAACACTCCTGAATCCCATTTCGAAATATTGGCACTTTTTCATTTCTGCAAAACTGTTACTGACAATGAAGATCGGTAAAGTTTCTAAAGAAAGTGTCATTTAAAATTATTGCATCCAAAGGGGACTGCCGATCGACATTTGATCTATAATTGTGAAGTCGGTTTTAGGCCTGATCTTTCATGGATCAACTTATGGGCTTAAACACCCCACCATAATTTTGTCACTTTGCAGTTAGTTCCAAGTGTCTTATGAAAATTTGGAAAAGGTACTGCTACCTTGGAAGCCTTTGGATCCAACTGAAAGATTCTAAATTTTTGAAGATAAAAATGACATGGTGATTATAGTTGATCAAGCGTCTCAGAATTCACTACCAGTTCAACCTTTAATCCCTGATAAGTCTCTTGTGATCCTTCGCCGAATCAAGAAATTGGAAAAGGAGGTACAAAATGTCATGAATGCGATTAATAATATCTTTGATTTTTTCGATCATTTAAACTGGAGGATGAAAAAACATTCTGAGCACTCTAGACATTTAGAAGATAGCTTGATACTACTGATGAGGAGGATGAAATTGATAGAGGAGGATTCTACTGAAGAATTTCCATTCTGACACTTCTACAACCTCTTTGTTCATGTGCAATCAATGGGTGATCTCAGAGGAGAATCGACTATCGAGTCTGAAGATTAGTAGATTTATATTAATACCTATCTGTCTATCTATGTATTTTGACTTGAACTTTTTACTTGCTTTGCTTTAGAATTATGTTTTTAGATCTTCGTATAGTTGAGACTAAGCATAGGATATTTTGTTTTCAGTGTTTTGAGTGTTGTGGCTTGGATTGCGATGCTGAATTAATGTATTGGGTTGAGAAAATACCAAACTTAGGTGTGTTATGTAACGTACATTGTACCTCTTGGAATTTATATATAAATGTGATGTTTTGTGTTGTAAAAGTTTATATGTGCTAAGTACATCATTTAGTCACTTAAAATTATGTTTATAATGATTAAACGGATGTCGTTTAGGCTTGGAATTGATTGAAATCACAAAAATCTAGAATTTGGACAAAATCAATAGAGCCCGCCGACGGCGCTCTCGACGTCGCCGACGGTGAGATTTTCCCGAGACTTAGGATTTCAATTCCAATAGACCATGTCGACGGTGCCATCGACCCCGACGACGGCGAGCTCATGAAAAACACCTTTAACCGCGATTTTGATCAGTCAACCAACACTGTTTATCATCCCCTTCCTCCTAAAAATGTCATCTTCGACCTAGGGCTTGAAAGATCTTCGATTGGGAGGCAATTTCAAGGCTTTTTGACACCGGGTTTGAACATCTTTAGGTAAGAGCTTCACTCCAAGCTAAAAATATTTGTTTTCCACCATGGATTTCTTTCACATTGAGGAGATCCAAAAATTTTGAGAATGTGAAGAAAATTTGGGAAGAAATTCGTGGATCTTAAGGTTGAACTCTTAAAATTACTATTGGAAGCCATGACTTGCATATTTGAAGTAATTTTTGGAATTTTTCTTAAATTTGATTAGATTGAAATGGCTCCATAACAAAAGAAAAGAGTTGAGTTCGATGAGTCTCGCTTCGTGAACACAATGGCTCAAACAAGAATTACTTCCATATTTAAAGGAAAGAACTGCATACAAGATAGAGTTTTTGAAAGTCTGGGAGGAGAAATCAAACGATTTATTGTCAAGCAGAGGTGGGAAAACTGTTTTTACACCACAAATAAAGCTGATGCCAATGTTGTGAAGGAGTTCTATGCTAATGTGATCTATTCTGAAGATGGAATTATTCAAGTGCGTGGATTTCCTGTTGAGTTTACAACTTCCCGCATCAACACTTTTTACGAAGTTCCAGACTCTTATAGCTGCCACTATGAACCCTTTAGTACAATGGAAGGCCCCCTTAATGATGTGATCAACTTTCTCACTAATGAGAAAGGAACATGGAAGATAAAGCAGCAAGAACGGGTAAATTTTTCTGCTTCCATGCTGAATGTCACCTCTAAGGCGTGGCACTATTTCATGTCCTCTACTCTATTACCGACCTATCTTTATAGTGAGGTAACTAGAGATAAGGTTATTCAAAATAGTAGAACTATAAATGTGGGGAGAATAATTCTTAAGAATATATTGACTACGGTAAAGAGTGAGACTAGTGGAGGTCTAGGAAATCCTGGACTTATTTATACAATTTACAAACTTTCTGGAGTAGAATTCGGAGATGAAGAATGGGTTTATACCCAATTTGTAAACTTTTTGGAGTAGAATTTAAAGATGAAGAATGGGTTTATCCTATGAAATCCCTTAGTAAAGCTAATTTGAAGACTTATGAATCCCATGAGAAATGGAGAACTGGGAGTAAAAGTTAAGAACCTTCTACTAATAGAGATGTCCCCTCTACAAGTTATTACCTTCCACCTTCTAGTTCCCCTACCCTCTTTGATTTGATGAATGAGTTGACCTTGCAGCGAAAGAGCATAGAATTGATAAATGAAATGATTGGAGGTTTAGAACGTTGACACGACTATGATAGTGAGTACCTGCAGAGGCATTCAAATTTTGAGGTTGCCTATTATGAAGCTCAAGCCCGACACTACAGAGGTGAGCCTGATGTTAATTTTCATGAGTGCCCTGGATATACTCAATATCATCCTAATCCACCTGCTGATTAGGGCGATGAAGATATAGCTTGGGATTTTGATATTGAATGAAACTTATATACTTATGTTTGTATTTTTATTTTATGTAATCTTTTTGTAATAGAAATGGTTGTTTCTGTATTTGGACTTTGTACTTGGATAATTTTAATTTTTGTTACAAAGTTAGTGTTATAGTTAAATGTGCATGTGTAGTTTAATAGATATTTAGTAAAATTGTGGATTGTATTGCAATTTTTGTTCCGCATTTTAATTTTAATTGTTTAGTTTTGTGTTTTTGTTAGGAAATGTTGTGATTGTTTTAGTTTTATACTTATTTCAAAATTTCATTACCCATAAATTCCTCTAATAATTTATATGTGTAGAAAGCTCCTAATATTACAGACCAGGTGAAGTAAAAATTTGAGAAGGCCTGCAGAAAATTTATAATGATGAAAATGCCTACAATACTGAGGTATGATTTATATTTATAGTTTTTCTTTCCACCTGTATTAATTCATATCAATACTGAGGTATGATTTATATTTATAGTTTTTCTTTCCACCTAAATTATTTCATTTTTAAGTAAGTTTGGGGGAGGGAAGAAAAAGATTAACTATTAAATGTCCTCTATTTCAATATTTTCAATAATTATTTATATGTTTTTATGTAGTGAATTTAATTCAGATAACTATATTTTTGTATTATTTAAATATTATGGTAGATTTAAAGAAATTAATTTAATTCAGATAACTATATTTTGTAGATATTTAAATATTATGGTAGATTTAAAGGAATGATTTTGTAATGAAAATTAATTTTGTAACTTAAGATATTTAATATAAAAGAATAAGATTATAGTCAATTTGTATGAAAATTAATTTTGTAACTTAAGATATTTAGTATAAGAGAATAAGATTATAGTTAACTATCATTCAGGTAACTATATTTTTGTATCTATTTAATTATTATGGTAGATTTAAAGAAATATTTTTATAACGAAATTTAATTTTGTAGATTAAGATATTTAATATAAGAGAATAAGACTATAAGTTAACTATTTAAAGTAAAATTTTTGTAACTTAAGATATTTTGTATAAGAGAATAAGATTATAGTTAACTATTTAAAGTAAAGAAACTATATTTTGAAGTATTAAGAATCTGGAAATTCATTTGAGAAGAAAAGATTGGGGCTCAACACTATATTTTGAAGTATTAAGAATCTGGAAATTTATTTGAGAAGAAAAGATTGGGGCTCAATAATGTAAAAACTATGAAATATTTATTAGATCATTTGAGACACATTTGAGAAAAAAAGATTGGGGCTCAATGATGTAAAAACTATGAAATATTTATAAGGTAAGACATTTGAGAAGAAAAGATTGGGATTCAATGATGTGAAAATTATGAAATATTTATGAGGTAAGCAATTAGAAGAAAAGATTGGGGCTCAATGATGTAAAAACTATGAAATATCTATAAGGTAAAGGAGTGTTTTGAGTTTCAAATTTAGGAAAAGAAAAGTGAAGTTCAAAATCATTAAAGGCTATCCAGATATAGTAATCCTCACTTGAAAATAAAAACTATGAAATGTTTATAAGGTAAAGGAATGCTTTGAGTTTCAAATTTAGGGAAAGAAAGGTGAAGTTCATTGAAGTATTAAGAATCTGGAAATTCATTTGAGAAGAAAAGATTGCGGCTCAATGATGTAAAGGCTATGTTTAAGAATCTGGGAATTCATTTGAGAAGAAAAGATTGGGGCTCAATGATGTAAAAACTATGAAATGTAAGAATCTGAAAAATCATTTGAGAAGAAAAGATTGGGGCTCAATGATGTAAAAGCTATGAAATATCTCTGGAAATTCATTTGAAAAGAAAAGATTGGGGCTCAATGATGTAAGAACTATGAAATATTTATAAGTTCATTTGAGACACATTTGAGAAAAAAAGATTGGGGCTCAATGATGTAAAAACTATGAAATATTTATAAGGTAAGACATTTGAGAAGAAAAGATTGGGATTCAATGATGTGAAAATTATGAAATATTTATGAGGTAAGCAATGAGAAGAAAAGATTGGGGCTAAATGATGTAAAAGCTATGAAATATTTATAAGGTAAAGGAATTAGAAGAAAAGATTGGGGCTCAATGATGTAAAAACTATGAAATATCTATAAGGTAAAGGAGTGTTGAGTTTCAAATTTAGGGAAAGAAAAGTGAAGTTCAAAATTATTAAGGCTATCCAGATATATTTCAAATTTAGGGAAAGAAAGGTGATGTTCAAAATCATTAAAGGCTATCCAGATATAGTAATCTTGGGATTCAATGATGTGAAAGCTATGAAATATTTATAAGGTAAAGGAATGCTTTGAGTTTCAATCTCAATGATGTAAAAACTATGAATATTTATAAGGTAAAGGAATGCTTTGAGTTTCAAATTTAGTTCATTTGAGAAGAAAAGATTGAGGCTCAATGATGTAAAAGCTATGAAATATTTATAAGATAATGAAATGTTTTGAGTTTCAAATTTAGGAAAAGAAAAGTGAAGTTCAAAATCATTAAAGGCTATCCAGATATAGTAATCCTCACTTGAAAATAAAAACTATGAAATGTTTATAAGGTAAAGGAATGCTTTGAGTTTCAAATTTAGGGAAAGAAAGGCGAGAATCTAAAGGCTATCCAGATATAGTAATCCTCACTTGAAAAAGGAAAAAGAAAGGATTGACAACAAACCCTGAAAGGCTATCCAGATATAGTAATCCTCACTTGAAAAAGGAAAAAGAAAGGATTGACAACAATTTAAGGTAAAGAAATTCCTTGAGTTTCAAATTTAGGGAAAGAAAAGTGAAGTTCAAAATCATTGAAGATCCAGATATAGTAATCCTCACTTGAAAAAGGAAAAAGAAAGGATTGAAAACAATCCCTGAAATGAAATGAAAAATATATAGGATTGAAAACAATCCAAATGGAAAGGAGAAAAAAATAAAAAGAGAAAAGAAAGAAAAAAATTATGGAAGTGAGGAGAAGCTTGAGGATATGCCTAACCAAAAATTGGCTTCACTAGACCTACCTAAAGGGAAAGCTTAAATACATTCCTGAACTTATATTTATGGAAAATGTCTTTTACTAGCAGAGTTCTCATGAAGTTCCTATCTCTTGGATATTCTAAGTGACTTAATATTACAACATATAGTCATTTTTGAAATAAATAGAAGACTAGAACTCTTAAACTTGATGACTAGATAATCTTGTGGCTACAAAGTTAATTCAATTACTTGAATTCTGTTTAAAAATCTCACTATGATATTTATTTAAGTCAAACTTATAGTATTTCTGAATTAAAACCTTACTGCGGTAGATCATAACTTTTATATAATACTAAAATTACTTAAGGACAAGTAATAGTTAAGTTTGGGGGATTTTGACCAAAGAAAAATATATTGAGATTTTCATATCTATTTTATACTATTTTTAATGATATTANTGGAGATTTTAGAGTGATAGACTAAAATCCCCAATTAGGTCCTATCGTTTGGGTGCTGAAGTGTAGATGTTAACCCTCAGGTGAGGGGAGCGCGGGAGCTCCGAATTGAGAGCCGGATTNAGGTCCTGGAGGTTAGAGAGGTTCCATTAGTGTATAAAGAATTTACTAGAGTGTCAAAATTGTGAGGAATTCCTTGAGATATTGTAAGAGTGGAGGGAAAGTGAGAGATTTCTTCACCCTTGCTACTTTGAATTCTTCGAGAGATTGTAAAAGTGGAGGGAAAGTGAGAGATTTCTTCCTCCTTGCCGCTTTTGTGTTGTAAAGAAAGGAAGAGATTCAGAGGAACTTCGAGGAGTTTTGAAGAGGAATTCTGTGTGTTGTAAAGAAAGGAAGAGATTCAGAGGAACTTCGAGGAGTGTGAGGAATTCTTTGAGAGATTGTAAGAGTAGAGGGAAAGTGAGAGATTTCTTCCTCCTTGCCGAGAGGAATTCTGTGTGTTGTAAAGAAAGGAAGAGATTCAGAGGAACTTTGAGGAGTTTTTGAGGAATTCTGTGTGTTGTAAAGAAAGGAAGAGATTCAGAGGAACTTCGAGGAGTGTTCTTGAGGTGGTGAGGAATTATTCGAGAAATTGTGAGGAATTCTTCAAAAGATTGTAAGAGTGGAGGGAAAGTGAGAGATTTCTTCCTCCTTGCTGCTTCGAAGAGAAATTCTGTGTGTTGTAAAGAAAGGAAGAGATTTAGAGGAACTTTGAGGAGTTTTCTTGGGGATAAATTAGAGATAAGTTTATTTATTGTTGTAGTTTTCATGACTTTAATTTTATATATGAATTCCGAGATTTTGTTGTGTTTTCCCCATGAGATCTGAGTAATTTTCTCTGTCTTTCTCCTTATCGTGAGATTTGTGAAATGATGATTTGAATTGGTTGAGCCACAAAAATGTTAAAGAAATTATGATGATCTTTTCACTTCGATCTTAATTTACTTTCAATCTGGTCAATTGATTTGTAAAAATATGTTGAGTTTTCCAACTAAAGTGAAGATTATATCCAAGATTCAGAGAGGTCAAAGCCCTTGGAAGTTGGGTCCAAATAAATAAGAAAATAAAATTATCGGGCGTAGAATTGGAGATTTTAGAGTCACAGACTAAAATCCCCAATTTGGTCCTACGTTTGGGTGCTGAAGTGTAAATGTTAGCCCTCAGGCGAGGGAACATGGGAGCACCGAAGTGAGAGCCGGTATCCTTTCAGCCTAGCCACAGATTCAGTAAACAAGCATAGGATTAGTCAATGTTCTTTATGCCTGGACCAAAGGGTAAAGAATAGGTATGCTCCTATTTGACATAATATAATTTGAATTAATTCACTTTATCTATTCACTATAATTTCTTGAGAAGGAGAATGATGCTTTCTTATATATTTAATATCATATTAAAAACTTCATTAGTATATTTAGTTATTTAATAGTTATTAAATCACATATTTATTTCAATTGTCTATTAGTGACAGATAAGTAAATTGAATTCCATCATTGTGATTAAAGTATTACTTTTCTAAAGTATTAGTTCGTAGTTTTATTATTACTCCCTGTGGGATCGATATCAAGGACTCCATTAGAGCCCTATATTACTTAAGTGATACGTATACTTATGTTGATAAGTGTGACTTTACAATTGTTGAATATTTTATACATACATTTTTATCAAATCTATAATTATTATTAAGTTTTGGTACAGTTGCTGAGGAATTAAATCTTTTAGCAGCAGTATTAAATACATATATTTTAAGCATATATAAAGTCACGGTCAGCTGGAATGGTTAGATCTTGAGTAATTGGAAAAGCTTTGTGCCTAGCCCATTCTATAAGATCTTGGAAGATTTGTGGACAGAAAAAGCTTTGTAGCTAGTGTGCTCTACTAACAGTAAATGACTTCTTCTACGAGAAATAAAAAATTGGAGTTCTTGACATTTCCTTATCAAATTCGAAGGCAGCTATGTTGCAAATCTATGAGTTAAACCTTAAGTTCCTATGTGAGTACGTTAGGGTGAGCATGGTTTATTATTATGTATGATGATTACATTATATTGCATGTTTCAATGTGATGTATGTTGCATGGAAATTTTTGCTCATGCACTTGAATTCAACAGAATGCACAAACACGATCAACCTTTCTTTTGTTTGATTAGCTGCCCCGGATTGGCTGACCAATCACTTTGGTCTGATCGACCACCTAGGCCCAATTGACCAACTACTTAGGTCCGATCAGCCACCCCGGCTCGGTTGGCCAACCACTTAGGTCCGACTGGCGACCCCCGTCCAGTCAACTGTTCACTTTGGTCCAACTGGTGCCTTGGACCAGTCAATCAATCACTTCAGTCAAACCAGCTACCTTAGCCTGACTGAGCTAGTTAGCTATGTTGCCCTGAGTTGAACACCTCAGTCAATCTAGCAAGTACAATAACCAATTTCTCATACATAGTCTTTGCATGTTTGCATTAGAATATTCACCAATTGCACCCTTATTGTGCACTTGTGGGCATATGTCCTCAAATGTCCATATCAAGTATTTGTGCCTCTCATTGGCACACTACTCCAAGTATTTGCTCCATAACATCTCTGTGTCACGGTGTCCCCATTTCATTAATGTTTGCATTTTCACTAGTGCACTCTCACATGTCCACTTTGCATGTCATCTTGTATATCCATAGTCATGCATGTTTGATTCATGTGTAGGTCATTGTTCTTGACCTCAGACACCCACATGTCTATGTTAGAGACAACTTACATATCAATTCCCCTGGCTGCGTAGTTCTCCATGATGAGAATAACTCTACTTCTTGCATATGTATCAACGTTGGATTGTTATATGATTTCCCTCGGAGTCACTGCACCTCGTGTACACTCATATTCCTGGTTCACTACCTCCATAAAACACCCATCATTTGGGCTTCTGCCTCCATGAAACACCCAATCATTCGGGTCACTGCATCTAAGACACATCCATTCCTTTTGGTCACTGCCTCCATGGTACACCCATCCTTTGGGCGGCTGCCTCCACGGTACACCCACTCTTTAAGGTCACTGTCACCATAATACACCTATTTCCTTAGGTTGTTGTCTGCACAACATACCCATCTCTTGCCTCCACAGCACGCCCACCCTTTTGAGTCATTGTCTCCATGACACACCCATTCCTTGGGGTCACTTCCACCATGATATGCCCACCCTTTTGGGCCACTTCCTTCACAGTACACCCATTCCTTGGGCCCCTGCCTCCACAACCCGCCTACCCCTTTGGGTCACTGCCTTCAGAGCACACCCACCTTTCTGAGTTATTGTCTCTATAGCACACTCATTTTCACGATTCTTGCGTATGATTATCTACATTTCCATTTGCATGTGTGCATGGATAATAAGTCAGACTCGATAGATAAGTGACATGTGTTGGTCGCGATGCATTAACAAGTGTTGCTTGTCACGTCAATCTCGATGAGTATTGTAAGTTAAAGCATTGGGAGTAAAATGAGTATGCCTGTGTTTAGGAACTAAGGGATCTATCTCATGTCATGTTGGCACTATTTTTAGGGGGGTCGTCTTGTGGAAGTTGTCGGTCTCCAGAATGAAAATCACATCGCCCGCTTCGAAGGGTCATTTAATTTAGAAAAATATGAAATCAAACTTATCCCATATCTTTCATAGTTTAAATGAAAAAGTACTACACCTCAAGCTATGTATCTATCCCAAAAGACAAACATGTGACTTGATAGTGAGGCTCAATCAAATAAATTAAGAAATATATGATATCTGTTTGATCTGCAAAACCATTTTATTATAAGCCGAAAAGTTCCCCTATTTAATATGAAAAATTAAATAGGGTTTATAGTAAGCTGAGTTCGGAAAAGTNTAAACAAGCGTAGGATTAGTCAATATTCTTTATGCCTGGACCAAAGGGTAAAGAATATGTATGCTCCTATTTCACACAATATAAATTGAACTAATTCACTTTATCCTTTCACTATAATTTATTGATAAGGAGAAGGATGCTTTCGTATATATTGAATATCACAATTAAGCGCTCCTTAGTATCATTAGTTATTTAATAGTTATTAAAATTATCTATTTATTTCAATTTCCTTTTAGTGACAGATAGGAAAATTGAACTTCGTTGTTGTGATTTAAGTATTGCTTTTTTAAAATCTTAGTTCGGTAATCTAAAACCAGCCTATTAGTGACAGATAAGCAAATTAAACGTCGTTGTTGTGATTAAAGTATTGCTTTTCTAAGGTCTTAGTCCATAATTCTAAACTACCTCCTGTGGGATCGATATCTAGGACTCCATTAGAGCCCTATATTACTTGAGCAATATGTATACTTGTGTTGACATCGATATCTAAGATTTGCTTTTCTAAAATCTTAGTTCGTAGTTCTAAAGTTACTCCCTATGGGATCGATATCTAGGACTCTATTGGAGCCCTATATTACTTGAGTGATACATATACTTGCTGTGGGATCGATATCTAGGACTCCATTAGAGCCCTATATTACTTGAGCGATACATATACTTGTTCGATATCTAGGACTCCATTAGAGCCCTATATTACTTGAGCGATACGTATACTTGCGTTGATATGTGTGACTTTACAATTATTGAATATTTATTACATCCAAAATTATCTTGTACTTTTAAGCATATATAAAGTCACCGATAAATAAGCAAACAACCGTGAAGTCCTATGGTTTCTTATTTAATTCTAAAAAGTTATTTAGTTGGTGTAGACATGTTTTGCTGTTGAAGATGGTCATGCTACCCACAATGCTAGCTGCAAGCTCCTCATCATGGTGAGTTTAAGTATTCTAGTGTATCAAGTCCTGATGTCAAATCGAATGTCTCTATAGTTATGGTTCCTTAAATATTATGTGGTATGTTAAAGTTGATTAGAGCAACACTGATTAGGATCCTACGGTTCCCTCATTCCGGTACCACTATTTTCTTTTAGATTCACGCAATCCAAATGATTTACTAAACTAAACTCAATGAGTTCCAAACCTTCTTTTAGACCGTGGGAAGTCTAGTTAGATACCGTAGGTTACTTCTTCTGAGGCATTCCCGATTATCCAATAGAGACATCTTAATTTAGGTATAATTTTTCTTTTATGATGTTTGTGATTAAATTTTGAGTTGTTTTATATTTTGAATGTTGTGAAGGTGAATTTATCTTGTTTGTTTTTTTTTTTTAAATTTTTGTTTTGATTTTGTAGTTATCCTAGCAGCTTTGTTTTTCATGTAGGATGATATCGTTGTTTAACTTGCAAGTTTTAAGCAAGAAGTACAAAAAGGTAAACACAGTAATTTAAAAGTACCTATTGGTTCTTCTCGTTCCTCCACCTGAAAGGTTAGTTTTCACAATGTATGTATATGTAATTTGTGAAGAGTTTAAATTGTAAGAGTTTATGAAGGTATAGCTACAAAACCCCAAGTTTTGACCTTATTGAGCCTCCGAAGTTCTTAGCGGATGATTCTAGAAAAAAATATGGCAAGTTCAACTTGTCCTTCAAAATATCCAAAAGATTTCAAAGTTCTTGGGGTATGACCCTGAACTAGTTTGAAGATCTCTTGAACTATTTATAGTTCATTTATGAACTTATCATATTGTTCATTAATCATCCGAGTTTAGACAGTGGCTACCCCGTTGCCCTGTGAAGCTTGACAATTCAATTATTTTAAGGGTAGGATACTTAATCAATTTGATACTTCCCTTGAAAGATTATATGGATGAATGCCCTTAAGGGAAGCCTAAATTATTAAAGATTTGGAGCTCATCAAAAATGGGCTTGAAGTTCTTAAACAATGTTAATCCTCAATCATATTATTACTTTTGAACTCCAATCAATAGGTTTAAATATTAAGCTTTGCTCACTACAAAGCCCTTAACAATTTCAAAAGGGGGAAGTTATAACCATCATAAAACTTTGATTTAAATGATAGCTATCCTTATGAACAGATCATTCATCACCAATCATGGGCTAGAAGTAAGTGAATCATCATCTTCCTAGTTTAAACCCATCACTTTAGGATCATTTGATCTTAATTGACTTCCAAATCATGATGATTAGGGAAATTATGATTTTTTCGATATTATGAAAAGGTGGTAAGTGAGTTTCTATCTTTAACTAATAACCTTTCAATCATCCAATACATTCATTATGGATCAAAATTACCCATCCTCAATGGTTAGTCCTAATTAAGGCACTAAAGCCTAAAATTACTATTTTGCCTTTTGGGCTTTTGATCTTATAATTTTTTAAGAAAAATATAAATGGCCTTGAAAATTTTTGAGTATCCTATCCTTAGATTAATTAAAATATCAAGGGGGTGGGGGGGACTGTGGTTTTTCAAAATTTGATTTGATTTAAAATAATTATTTTAAATCAAAAAAAGGATTTTTCAATGTTAATTTATTTAATTAATTAAAATGAAGCTTTAATTTATGAGAAAATTATTGGAGGTTTTCCTAGGTTAGAAAAATACTAAGACAAAATTTTATAATTTTTTGGAATAATATTATGATTATTATAATTATTTATAGGTGATTTTTAATGATTATCTAAATAAATAAAGATCTTTTAACCTTTAAAATTAACTCTTAAATTTTTATTAAACCCTCAAAAGTCCAAGAAACTCAGAGGAACAAATTTTTATACCATTATGATTTATTTTGAGTTTATTCTAATTGTTCTAATGGAAAATAAGAGAAATGCATTTTAGGCCTTTAGAAATTTAGTTTTAATTTAGAAACAACAAGAAAAAATATTTTAAGGTGTCCCAAGTGATCAGGGAACAATTGCACACATTTAGAATCTTTTTTTGTGTTTTTGAAAATTTTTACTTGTTTAATATTTTTAGTTCATTATATACTTTAAAAATAAAATACTTTAACAAAAATAACATTTACTTTTGTTAAATGCTCCTCATCACAAGGAACTCAGAAAACTAGTTTTCATAATTTTATCAAGCTTATTTAATTTAATATAATTTATTTTGTGTAAAAATACTATTTTTACTTACAAAATCAACTTTAATTGCCAAATCAACTTAAATAAATTTGAATTTTTTGTAGTGAGTTTAAATGATTTTTGTAAACAATGTGGAATTGATTTTGTTAAATTTTGATTTTTAATTAATTTAAATAAATTAATACAAAGAAAAAATGTTTAATTAATAACAGAAATATACAAAATTATTCAAATAATTACAATATTTTTCCTAAGCTCCTCTAACCACAGCCAACCTAACAAAATTGGTCCCATAATTTTTAGAGGAATATTTTAATTTATATGATTAAATAATGCCAAAATAGCTATTTAGTCTTAAAAATTAGGGTTAGAAGCACAGAGGTAGTCTCTGGCATTGGAAAAATCAGAGGTGGTGCTTGGTGATTAGTATTTAATCAAAATGAATTAAAATATTTGAGAGAGTACTTAATTAATAAAAAATTATACACATGGCAAATAATTTTTATTTTTTGTTCAGATTATTATCCTTTGTTCACTAAGGAAGTGGGAATTTTTTTTTATTTTTATGATTTTTCTATGAAAAGTTATGATTTATCAAAGATCGGACCTTAAAATAAATAAAAAATCCCCCTAGTTATCTACTTATCCACCCGACGCCACCTCAACTTCATCCGCTCTGAGCTTTACACGTGGTGTTCTACCAATTGACACTACCAGACACATCAACTGCCACACGGCCCATGGTTCAAGTACCAAGCCTCAATTCGACTTAATCTCCTCCATCCATCCAATACATGTGCAATCAGACTACTCTCAAGTTTCGTCCCCAAGTGATGTAACCCGTAAGGCTTTCACACTAAACCCTTAAGATCTTCACTTAGACTCAACCAAATCACATGGGGTTTGTTTCTAAACCTTCATCAACTCAAGATGTGTCTCTCCATATGGTTGATGAAGCACAAAATCAAGCCATTGCACAAGAAGAATCGAAACAACCTCAGTTTATTGTGAGCTCAATACCTTTGTCATATATGGGAGGCCTTAGTCAGATAGTTGTGGTAGCTTTGAATGGGTACAACGAACCTCCAGATAAAGTCTTAAGCCCTGCTGAATTGTCTAGGTATGATTTTGATCAAACTCGATTTCAGGTGTTGGTCTAGAGCTAGGTTAGAGGCTGTTTGAGAGGGGGCTTTTGCGGGAGATCAACTCCTTTCACTGTGGAGATGGTGTGTGCACAATTAATTTGATTTTGGTTCATTATGGAGTTGCGGAGAATAATGTCCTTATTTGTTGCCTGATTTTAATCTCAAAATTGAACTCTCATAGAGGGAACCAGTGGGGGAAGATGGTTGGCATGAGCTTAGGAATGCTTGGAGAGTCTCTGGTGATATTTTGGTAAAGTTTCCCCTTAGATTTTGGTTAGCCCTCTTGGCCATGGAGGGGGCTTTTTAAATAGAAAGGCTTTGGCTTGCCACCAGTCTCAACTGGTAGGTGTAAATTGATGCTTAAGGGGAGGGATGATAAGATCTAATGACCAATTGCACTTGGCCATCTCAGGTGAGTTTAATTTTGAGTTTTGGGCAATGGGGGCTCATTTGGGTGGCTATTTTTTGTGGCTGAGGAGGTGACGTCTTGGCTCGTGGAGGTCAGGGGAGAGTTAATTATGATTTACTCTCAATGGCAAGTGATGATGGCAAATTATTTTCAAATAAAGCCCAAATATGGTTAAGATCCCTTAAATCAAGGGACCATTGGTCCATAGCTCACCTAGGTGGTTTAGGTGGGTTTAGGATAGTCAAAAGAGTCCAAATGGTGGCTGTGGTGACATTAACTTGGTGACTTTAGCACGGCTAAGTCAATTTTGGTGAAAATGTTCAGTTTGGGTCAAAATGGCTAGAAGTTGGGTTTGGGTTAGGGTAGTGTCGGCGTTATTTCGGGGATGATTTGGTTGTGGGGTTGCCCGTAAGAAGCTGTCGGTCACCGGAATAGAAATCCAGTCGCCAGCTTCGGAAGGACGTTGAAGTATGAAATCAAACTGACCCCATATTTTTTGTAGTTTAAAATGAAAGAGCACTGTACCTAAAATCCTGTATCTATCCCGAAGGATAAACACAAGAATTGAGGATGAGGCTCGATCAAATAAACTAAGGAAAGTATGACGTCCGTTTGGTCTGTGAAACCTTTGTATTTGCCAACAAGTTCCCCTATTTAATATAAAGGACTAAATAGAGTTTATATTAAGTTGGGTTCAGACATGCTTCCTATAAGGGCAAGCCCCTATAGTTAACTACATCCTAAATGACCGAAGTCACTTAAGAAGACTCTCGATAAAAATCAGGAAATATTATCTTTAAGGAATTTCAAAGAGTAGGACTCTTCAACGAAATCGGACATAGAGGTGTGCAAGGGGATTAGTTTAAATTTGAACATTTTATTGTAGAATCCAAAGGAAGAAGAACTAGGGGTTGTCATGGATTCAGAAGAGAACTCCGGTGACTTCCCAAGCTATCCTAATGTTTCGCTTCAACTTTGAGGAGAAGCATTTAGGTGCTTCATCCTGCCAATTTTATTAGTTAGGGCTTACATTTGTGTGAAATGATCACACAAATATCCTGGAAGATGTGAGGATTTAAGTCATGACAAACGACAACCTTATTCGTGTGAAACGATCACACAAATAGCCTGGAAGATGTGAGGGTTTAGGTTGTGACAAACGAAAATCTCGAATGATCACACAAATAGCCTGGAAGATGTGAAGATTTAGGTCGTGATAAACGACAACCTCGGCTAAGACGAGTTAGGGCTTATATTATATAGCAGGGCTATACAAAGGCCTAAAGATAAGGTGATGCAAATAGCCTGGAAGATGTGAGGATTTAGGTCATGACGGACGACAACCTCAGAATCCTAAGATCAAATAGCTTGGAAGATGTGAGGATTTAGGTCGTGACGAACGACAACCTCAGAATCCTAAGATCAAATAGCCTGGAAGATGTGAGGATTTAGGTCATGATAAACGACAACCTCGGAATCCTAAGATGTATAGCCTGGAAGATGTGAGGATTTAGGTCGTGACAAACGACAACCTCGGAATCCTAAGACGGTATAGCCTGGAAGATGTGAGGATTTAGGTCGTGACAAACGACAACCTCAAAATCCTAAGATGATTTAAGAGTATATTGTATAGCAGGGCTATGCAAAGGCCTAAAGATAAGGTGAGGATTTACGTTGCATGAGAATTCTATAGCAGGGCTATGCAAAGGCCTAAAGATAAGGTGAGGATTTACATTGCATAAGCAAACAACCTCGAAGTTCTTTGGCTTTGTTGTTTAAGTCAAGGTGAGGATTTAAGTTGCATAAGCAAGCGACCTCAAAGTCCTATGGCTTTGTTGTTTAAGTCTAAGGAAGATTGGTTTAGCTGGTGAAGATAGGTTTTGCTGTTGAAGATGGTCGTGCTGCCCACAATGCTAGCTCCAAGCTTCTGCCACGACAAGTTTTAGTTATCTAGTGTGTCAAGTTATAATGTCAAATCAGGTGGCCCTATGGTTGAAGTTCTTTAATTCTTAGTGGTGTCAAGTTATAATATCAAATCAGGTGGCCCTATGGTTGAAGTTCTTTAAATTTTATGGGGGTATGGTCAAGTTATAATATCAAATCAGGTGGCCTTATGGTTGAAGTTCTTTAAATTTTATAAGGGCGTCTGCTGCCCACCAAGCTAGCTCCAAGCTCCTGCTGCGACGAGTTTGAGTTATCTAGTGTGCCATGTTATAACGCATGCTAGCTCCAAGCTCCTCGCCGCGATGAGTTTGAGTTTTCAAGTGTGTCAAGTTATAATGTCAAATCAGGTGGCCCTATGGTTGAAGTTCTTTATATTTTATGAGGGCATATTAAAGTTGATTAGAGAATCACCGGTTAGGATCCTACGGTTCCCTCGTTCCGGCATCACTATTTTCTATTGGATTCACTTAGTCCAAACGAACTTACTAAACCCAACTTAATGAGTTCCATAATTTCATTTCAATCGTGGGAAGCCTCGTTAGCAACCGTAGGTTACCTCTTCCGAGGGATTCACGATCATCCGATAGAGACATCTTATTTTAATTGAAGTTGTGGTTTTGTGTGATGTTTGTGATTAAATTTTGAGTTGTTTTAACTTTTGAATGTAGTGGTGGTGAAACCTATTTTAGTTGATTTTAGTTTTGGTTTTGGGTATGTGGCTATCCTGATGGCTTAGTTTTTATGCAGGGTGACATCGTTGTTTAACATGCAAATTTGCAGGTATAAAAGTACAGTATGAAAGTAGAGGGTGAGATCGTTGTTTAGCATGCAAATTTGTAGGTATAAAAGTACAGTATGAAAGTACAAGAAAGAGATCGTTGTTTAGCATGCAAATTTGCAGGTATAAAAGTACAGTATGAAAGTACAAGAAAAAGTCGTTGTTTAGCATGCAAATTTGCAGGTATAAAAGTACAGTATGAAAGTACAAGAAAAGCAATGCTGAAAAAACTAACCTGGCGAGTCTTCTCGTTCCACCACCTGAAACTTAAAATGCATGTTAATGCAGTTTATGATGAGCAGGAAAGGTAAAATTTTCCTAATCCTACGTCATACTATGGCGAGTCCTTAAAAGTTTAATTAATGATGATTTCTTTAAGCAAAGAATATTAAGTTTAATAGGCCTCTGAGGTATCCAACAAGTTAAGAGGGGGAAACAGGTCCATGCCTCTCCCTCACCAACTAGTGAAAAGCTTCGAGTCCATTTAAACTTATCGTTTTGCTTAATGGTTCATCCTGTAAATATCCTTAATTTTCAATGAACATTGATGTCTCAATTATCCCTAAGAAAGGGGTAATTATCATTTATCATTTAAATTTGAAAATTATGTGGGTGAAAGCCCTTAAGGGGGTAAGTTAGTGTAATTTGAACACTTAGCCAAATTTTAATCCTAATTAGGCTTAGTGGTGTTTCAAGGATGTTTGATATAATTATGTTTATTTTTTTAATTCTCATTTAATCAATTTTGATTTGGCCTAAGTCACCACTACGCCCTTAAGACATAGGTGAGTGTTGAGGGTTAAGTTTTAAGTGGTCATGATTCATGATTTGGATTCTATTTGAAAATCAAAATAGGGGTATTAAATTGATTAGTTATGGACTTCAAAATCATCCCCTAAGTCCAGGATCATTTAATTTTGATAAACTTCCAAATTTTTAATGATTTAGAAATTTATTAATCCTAATTAGGAAAGTGAAATTGCTTTCTACCAATTAACCCCTTCGTGTTTCAAACATCAAATAAATTGGCTAAGATTAGAGGTTGCTCTCTTTTCCCTTACCCCCTTTGTATTTCAAGCATCAAATAAATTGATTAAGATCAGAGGTTACCCATTTTCCCTCAACCCCTTTGGGTTTCAAACATCAAATAAATTGATTAAGATTAGAGGTTACCCATTTTCCCTCCTTGTGAATTAAGCCTAACATGTTTAATTAAGGCAAGGTTTCCAAAATTACACATTTGCCCCTAAGGCTCTAACACTTCATAATTAATTAAGGCAAAATTTCTAAAATTACACATTTGCCCCTAAGGCTCTAACACTTCATAATTTGTCAAATTCAATTCAAATGAATTTGAAATTTTTATTCTATCTCATTCATGGGTCAATTGAAGCATCAGAGGAGAAAATGTGAATTGTACAGATTTTAATTTAATTTATATAATTATTTTTATGCAAAAATAGGATTTTTCAAAGAAAATTCCTAACTTGACCAAGGTATATTATAATCCCTTGATCTTTTTACTGGAGGTAGACCTAGACCAGAGGAGCCTTTGGATCAAATTTCACAAATTTTTGAATTCTCTGTGATTTATTAGAATTATTTTAAGTTCTGGGTTATTTAATAAAAATAAAATATTTTAAGTGTTGAAAATTAAGTTTTGTATTTTTGAAAAATCTCCTAAAAGTCAAAGAACTCAGAGAAGAAAATTTTATATTTTTTTTATTTTTATTTGATTTATTGGAATTATTTTAGTGAAAACTCAGTTTTTAGCCATTTAAAAATTATTTTAAGCTTTAAAATTCAATATCTTTACTTAGAAAATCAAGAAAAATATTCTAATTGTTCCTAGGTGATTAGGAAACAATTTAGAACATTTCCATGAGTTTTATTATTTTTATAATTTTTATGAATTTTTTAATTATTTAAATATTTAAAATAGGCCAAAAATTAAGTTTTTATTTTAAATATTATTTAATTTTTAGAAAATACCCCTGATCACAGAGAACTAAAAAAAGCTAAGTTTCATAAATTTTTTAGTCATATTTTGATTTTTTAAAAATCATTTAAGTGTTAAGAGTGGTATTTATCTTTAAAAAATCAATTTAAGTTATTAAATGGACTCAAAATATTTTGAAACTTTTATGAGGAGTTCTCTGGATTAGAAATCACAATGGAGATAAAAAATCAAGTCATTTAAATGTTTATATTTTCCGAAAGCAATTGTCTTAGTGATTTAGTATTTGGAAAATTTAAGGAAGTTTTAAATGACTTGACCCATGAAATTATTTCCATAGGTTTCTCTGGTCATGGTAGACTTTCCAAAATTTTCTTAGGATTTAATAACCAATATGCTAATTTCCATGATT
Organism: Phalaenopsis hybrid cultivar; assembly: GCA_002079205.1. Lineage (NCBI taxonomy): Eukaryota > Viridiplantae > Streptophyta > Magnoliopsida > Asparagales > Orchidaceae > Phalaenopsis > Phalaenopsis hybrid cultivar. Next base: position 213,341 of record JXCR01137533.1, on the reverse strand, counting down.
ATTTTAAGGAAATGATGTGAAATAACCTGAAAAATATGGGTCTCTGTATAGGGTGATTATTTTAAGGAAATAATGTGAAATAACTTGAAAAATATGGATCTCTGTATAGGAACCTCATCTGACTTTGGAAAATCAGAGAATGTTCCCCCATACAGAGGCTACAATATGTAAAAATTTCAAGCCAAGGTGATATGTCAATATTCATGGAGAATCAAATGATTCCAGATAGTATTTAATTTTAAAAATATTTTATGCATCAAATGGGCTTGAAAGTTATTCCACATTATTCTCCTCTGTTCACTGAGCAAGAGAGTAGTTTTATTTTATTTTTGTGATTTTTCTACACAAAGTTATGTATTTTTGAAGTTAAGGGTATTAAGTAAATAAGAAAATAGCCCTATTTTTTATTTAAACCGCGCGTGCCACCTCATCCTACGACGGCTCCGAAAGCATGCGTGGCGCGCTCTGGTTGGATGCCGCCGTCCACGTAGCTTACTGACTCGACCCGCTATTCACGTCTCAAAGCGCCGTCTGACTCGATCTCCCCCGTTCTTTTGATACACGCTTGATGGAACAGCTCCCCGTCATCGTCCCCGATAGAGTGATCCCGTGCTCGTCCAAACTAAAACCTTAAGATCTTGGCCTAGACTCAACCAAATCGCTTCGGGTTTGATCCTATGGACTCGTCTAAGCGAGAAGAACACATATATATAGCTAAGGTACTGTGAAATCAAGCTTAAGTAAATCGAGAATCAAAAAAAGCTTGGGAGGAGGAGGAGTTTTATACCTTTACTCTGAGAAGGGAGGCTTCGATCAGAGATGCTCGGCACTTTCGTTTGTGTCTGAGGAGGCTAGGGATTGAGTCCCTCACTTTGGTGTGAAGTCTATGTATGAATTCGACCAAGCTCGATTTCAGGTGTTGGTCTAGAGCTATGGTAGAGGCTCTGTGGAAGGGGTATTTGATGGGGCTTTGGCTTCTTTCACTCTTGTGTAGGTATAGGCACAATGAATTAAAGTTTGATAGAGTGTGGAGGTGTATTGGGTTCTGTCCTAGTTTCTGGCAGGGTTTCAAGCTCAAAATTGGGCTCCGACAATGGGAATGGGTAAGGGAAAGCGGTTGGAATGCAATGAGGGGATCTTAGGGAAGCTCTGTGTGAAGTTTAGAGATTCCTCTCTAAGAAATTTTCAGCACTTTGGGATCTTAGGGAAGCTCTGTGTGAATTTTGGAGAGGCCTCTCTAAGAAATTTTCAGCACTTAGTTCAATGGCCATGGAGGCGAACTTTTATAAAAAATGGGGTTATGGTGGCTGTCTTGGCCAATTAGGAGGTGTAATGTGGTGCTTAAGTGGAGGGCTGAGGAGCTCCATAGTTTGATTTGGATGAGTTGTCCTCTAGTTTTGATTTGGGTGAGGTGCCATGGGGGTGGATCTCTGTTTTGGGCTTTTTCGGCCACTAGGTTGGCCGGCCAGCCAGGGGGAGGAGGCTAGGAGCTCAGGGAACCCAGAGGAATCCATCACAGTAATTTAATGCAAATGTGCTTGGATTTGGCAAAGATATCTTAAGCATGTGCATTTTTGCAAATAAGATCCCTATATGTGCTTTGATTTGGCAAAGATATCTTAAGCATGTGCATTTTTGGAAATAAGATCCCTTAATTGGGGGGACTTGGATTTGGCAAAGATATCTTAAGCATGTGCATTTTTGGAAATAAGATCCCTTAATTTGGGGATGGATTTGGCAAACTCAGGGCATCCAGAAGAATCTATCACAACAATTTAATGCAAATGTGTTTTGATTTGGCTAGTCAGGGCATCCAGGGGAATCTGTCAAAGCAACTTAATGCAATGAGGTTTAGTTTTGGTAAGGGGGGAACCCAGAGGAATCCATCACAACAATTTAATGCAAATGTGCTTTGATTTGGCAAAGATCCGAACCCAGAGGAATCCATCACAACCATTTAATGCAAATGTGCTTGGATTTGACAAAGATATCCTAAGCATGTTAATTTTTGGAAATAAGATCCCTATATTGACCTTTGGTCCATGGCTTGATTTAGGTGGTTTCATGGTGTTTGGACTGGTCACTAGGTCCAAATAATGGCTGTGGGGGAGGATTTGGCAAAGATATCTTAAGCATGTGCATTTTTGGAAATAAGATCCCTTAATTTATGGGAACGAAGATATCTTAAGCATGTGCATTTTTGGAAATAAGATCCCTTAATTAGGGGGACCTTTGGTCTAAGATATCTTAAGCATGTGCATTTTTGGAAATAAGATCCCTTAATTTGGGGGACCTTTGGCCCATGGCTTGCTGGCCGGCCAGCCAGGGGGAGGTGGCTAGGAGCTCAGGGAACCCATAGGAATCCATGACAATGATTTGGCAAAGATATCTTAAGCATGTGCATTTTTGGAAATAAGATCCCTTAATTTGGGGGACCTTTGGCCCATGGCTTGATTAAGCATGTGCATTTTTGGAAATAAGATCCCTTAATTTGGGGAACCTTTGGTTCATGGCTTGATTTAGGTGATTCATGGTGTTTGGACTGGTCACTAGGTCCAACTAATGGCTGTGGTGGAGTTAATTTGGTGGATTTAAGGTGGTTAAGTCACATTTAGTGCATGGGTCGAAGTGGGTGCAAATGACCAAAGATTGAGTTTGGGCTAGGCTATCCATATCAATTGACCTAATTGATTGTTTCATTTGGTGTAGATGATCATAAGGAAGAACTTTGGTGACGGATGGAAGTGGTTTTGAGCTCAATTGGAGGGTCAATTTGAAAGAATTAACTTTGGTGAAGGATGGAAATGGTTTTGAGTTCAATTGAAAGGTCAATTTTAGGGAATTTTGAACTTTAATCAATTTGGTCATGTTGGGCTAGGCTTGGGTCTAGCTTGGGTTAGCCATGGTTGGGTCTAGCTTGGGTTAGCCTTAAGCTTTGAACTTTAATCAATTTGGTCATGTTGGGCTAGGCTTGGGTCTAGCTTGGGTTAGCCTTGGACTAAGGAACAACTTTGGTGGAGGATGGAAGTGGTTTTGAGTCCAATTGGGGGGTCAATTTGAAACTTTGGTGAAGGATGGAAATGGTTTTGAGTTCAATTGAAAGGTCAATTTTAGGGAATTTTGAATTTTATTCAATTTGGTCATGTTGAGCTAGGCTTGGGTCTAGCTTGGGTTAGCCTTGGGCTAAGTCCAAATTGATTATTGTAAATTGTCAATAGGGACCTCATGAAGAGTTTTCATGTTGAGCTAGGCTTGGGTCTAGCTTGGGTTAGCCTTGGGCTAAGTCCAAATTGATTATTTTTAATGGTCAATGGGCTAGGCTTAGGTCTAGCTTGGGTTAGCCTTGGGCTAAGTCCAAATTGATTATTTTAAATGTTTGAGTTCAATTGAAAGGTCAATTTGAAGGAATTTTGAACTTTAATCAATTTGGTCATGGTTGAGTTAAATTGAAAGGTCATTTGAGGGAATTTTGAACTTTAATCAATTTGGTCATGTTGGGCTAGGCTTGGGTCTAGCTTCGGTTAGCTTTGTGGTGTAGATGATCATAAGGAACAACTTTGGTAAAGAATGGAAGTGGTTTTGAGCTCAATTGAAGGGTCAATTTGAGGGAATTTTGTACTTTAATCAATTTGATCATGTTGGGCTAGGCTTGGGTCTAGCTTGGGTTAGCCTTGGGCTAGAACTTTGGTGAAGGATGGAAGTAGTTTGAGCTCAATTGAAGGGTCAATTTGAGGGAATTTTGAATTTTATTCAATTTGGTCATGTTGAGCTAGGCTTGGGTCTAGCTTGGGTTAGCCTTGGGCTAAGTCCAAATTGATTATTGTAAATTGTCAATAGGGACCTCATGAAGAGTTTTCATGTTGAGCTAGGCTTGGGTCTAGCTTGGGTTAGCCTTGGGCTAAGTCCAAATTGATTATTTTTAATGGTCAATCTTGGGTCTAGCTTGGGTTAGCCTTGGGATAAGTCCAAATTGATTGTTGTAAATGGTCAATAAGGATTGGTTTTGAGTCCAATTGAAGGGCTAATTTGAGGGATATTTGAACTTTAATCAATTTGGTCATGTTGGGCTAGGCTTGGCTGTTAGCTTTGTGGTGTAGATGATCATAAGGAACAACTTTGGTAAAGAATGGAAGTGGTTTTGAGCTCAATTGAAGGGTCAATTTGAGGGAATTTTGAACTTTAATCAATTTGGTCATGTTGGGCTAGGCTTGGGTCTAGCTTGGGTTAGGCTAAGTCCAAATTGATTGTTATAAATGGTCAATAGGGACCTCATGAAGAGTTTTAAAGTCCAAATTGATTATTTTAAATGGTCAATAGGGACCTCATGAAGAGTTTTTAACATGAATTGCATGCTAATTTGTAGGTTAAGGCAATCAATTAAGTGCAATTTCAGGACTTAGCCAATTTGGGGCTAAATTTGGAAATTTTAGATTTAAGCCAAAATCAAATGGATTTGAGGCTTCAAAAATGTCAATTGATGGTTGATTTTGTTGTATAGGAATGTTATAAAGAGTTTTCAACATCAATTGGGGCCAGTTGACTAGGCCATGGGTTCAATTTGGTGAGATTAAGTCATATGGTAAAAATTGGGGTTTTGGCCCAAATCAAAAGTGGGCTCAAATCATGGACCAATTGAGCTTCTATTTGGTTTAGTTTGGTCATATAAAAGGTGAATTTGAGTTTAGGATGGGAATTGGGGTCAATTTAGATCAAATTGATGGACATTTGAGTTGAAGTTGGGGAGATTTGGGTCTTTAAAGGGCACGTTGAAGATTTTGGTTAAAGATGGTCAAATTGACCAAATTGGGTCATGTGGTAGTTAAGAAAAATGAAATTAGGAATATTTAGGATTTATTGGAATTTTCTGAGAATTTTTGGAATTATTGGGATTTTGGATTGTGGAGGGGTATTTTGGTAATTTGGGGGTGTTTTAGGGGCAAAAGGCCAATATGGGTATTTTGGTAGAGTTGAGGTACCAATGATCACCAATAAGCTATGGACCAAAGGAAACCCCATTTTGGGTCCTCTACATAGTGGTCTTAGCTAAACCATAGCCTTAGGGGTAGTAGATTTAGGGGACCATCAACATGAGTATCCCAAAAGATCAAGGGATCAAGGTTAGAAATTTGAGCTTAGGGTTGTGAGTGATTGTGAGTGCAGATGAGTGTAGTGAGTGCCTTAGCTCCATACCAACACCCAAGGTCAACCTTAAGGTCCAACAATCCTAGGGGTGACTCATCCTGAGTTTCCACCATAGTGACCCCACCTACTAAGTACATAGAGGTTGGAAGCAATATGTGGAACTCCAGGTTGAGTAAAGATAAGGGTAGAATTTCTAATGGTGAGGGTTCCATGTCTAGTTTTCTAGGAATAGTCAACATAAAAATTCCTATGGCTAGACCCTAGGCTACTAAAGAGGAAAAACTAAACCTCAACAAAAAATGAGGTCAACAAATGGACCCCCAATAGGTGTGGTGTGCTAGGCAAGCACACCGCGCGTATTGGCATTGACCGATGAGATCAACAAAAACCAATACAAACTCTTAAGTCAACAGACCCGGAAGTACGTGTAGAGTTGTGTGTGTGATTTGTTTCTGCTGGAGAATTAGCAGGTGTGTGTTTAATCAAGCCGAGAAGTAGGGACTCTCGCTCGGGATCAGAGAGTGAATTTTGAGTAATGAAATTTCAGGTATTCATAAAGGATGGGAATCAGTATGTAAGTCCTGACCCCGATGTGGGAATTAAAATTCAAAGATCAACTCAAAAAGAGGGAGAGAGAGAGAGAGTAGGAGTGTAAGGACTGACCTCGAATGTAATGAATGGACTAATTCAGAAATGAGAATTAAAATATAGGTCAATTCTCGAAATAAGGTGTCGGAATGTAACGTCCTACCTCAAATGTAAAGAATCAAAAATTTAGGACTGATTCGGAAATGAGAACTGAAATGTAAGTCAATTCTCAGAAGAAGGTGTCGGAATGTAAGGTCCGACCTCAAATGTAAAGAATCAGAAACTTAGGACTGATTCGAAATGAGAATTGAAATGTAGGTCAATTCTCAAAAGAAAGTGTCGGAATGTAGCGTCTAAACTCAAATGTAAAGAATCAGAAATTTAGGACTGATTCAGAAATGAGAATAGAAATGTAGGTCAATTCTCAAAAGAAGGTGTCAGAATATAAGGTCCGACCTCAAATGTAAAGAATCAGAAACTTAGGACTGATTCAGAAAAGAGAATTGAAATGTAGGTCATATCTCAAAAGAAAGTGTCGGAATGTAGGGTCCGACCTCAAATGTAAAGAATAAAAAATTTAGGACTGATTCAGAAATGTGAATTGAAATGTAGGTCAATTCTTAAAAGAAGGTGTCGGAATATAAGGTCCGACCTCAAATGTAAAGAATCAGAAACTTAGGACTGATTCAAAAATGAGAATTGAAATGTACGTCAATTCTCAAAAGAAAGTGTCGGAATGTAGGGCCCGACCTCAAATGTAAAAAATCAGAAACTTAGGACTGATTCAGAAATGAGAATTGAAATGCAAGTCAATTCTCAAAAGAAATTGTCGGAATGTAGGGTCCGACCTCAAATGTAAAGAATAAAAAATTTAGGACTGATTCAGAAATGTGAATTGAAATGTAGGTCAATTCTCAAAAGAAGATGTCAGAACGTAGGATCCGACCTCAAATGTAAAGAATCAGAAACGTAGGACTGATTCAGAAATGAGAATTAAAATGTAGGTCAATTCTCAAAAGAAAGTGTCGGAATGTAGGGCCCGACCCCAAATGTAAAGAATCAGAAACTTAGGACTGATTCAGAAATGAGAATTGAAATGTAGGTTAATTCTCAAAAGAAGGTGTCAGAATGTAGGGTCCGACCTCAAATGTAAAGAATCAGAAATATAGGACTAATTCAGAAATGAGAATTGAAATGTAGGTCAATTCTCAAGAGAAAGTGTCGGAATGTAGGGTCCGACCTCAAATGTAAAGAATCAGAAATTTAGGATTGATTCAGAAATGAAAATTGAAATGTAAGTATCAATTCAAAGATGAGATAATTGAAATCGAAGTATCAATTCAAAGATGTGAGAATCAGGATTTAGATACTGATTTGAAGATGTGATTTGAAATTTATCAAGAGCTTTGATGTTGAATTTGCGGTAGTGTGTCATGTGGAAATGTTGATTTTGAAGAAGATTTGTAGAGATTCATGGAATTTTGTGGAGCACAAATGTGAAATTCTGCGAGGATGTGTGGAGAGTCAGTGTAGATAACGATGGTTGTGCTGTGCGCACAATGGGTAGGAAATTCCAAAAATGGAAGTATCCACTCAAAAAGTTTGTTTTATTTTTTTGTTGTTTTTATTACGTTTGATTTTTTCAAAATATGTTTTTAAAGTTTTTGTTTCAATTGGTTGATTTTCGAAAGAAATTTGTTTTCTTATTTATTTATTATAATTATCTTTTATTTGTGTTTTATTTATTGTCAAAAATTTGTCGTTTTGTTTTTTGTTCATTAGAACTCCGCGGCTTTCATCCATCGCACAAAAAACCAACTGAAAAAAAGGCACAACTTGAGAGAAATTTCCATTAATCTGCTTCAATAAGGATGCTACAGATCAAACATAGGCTAATGCCTCCAAGAGAGTACATCATGTAATACATGCTGAAATGCATTGAGAGCCTTCTCAAGATATGAGTACATCATAGACTGATTACATCAGATACATGTCATTCTTGTTAAAAGAAAGCAAGTGAATCTTCTGCGCTTGCTATACCGAGCTCTTGATCAAGTAGACCTTCTGAGTCATGCTCCAGGATAAGAATTCCCTTTGAATGTACTCAGAGTTACAACCTTCTCATAGCTCGTAAGGAAACAGTTCCTCCAACTCCGAGTCTTGTTGGAATCCATATGGTATCTTACTGTCATCCATCCTGCGGAAGGTTACGGACACCCTGCGGTGTCGTACTCCTGGTATGAAATGTTTGGCCACGTCTGCACCGTTGCCCTTGAGAACAAGCACTGAACCAACTGGGAGAGGAATTTGCACAACTCCTCTGAATTCACCAGGGCCAATTACATCGATTTCTTTTCCAAACAAAAAATTGCTCTTACTCATGAATGAAACCGTGCAGAAAGGCCTCACAAAGTCATGAAGGTCAATGTGCGGAGGAATGGAGTCACCTTCTTCGTAAATGTTGATGATTCAACTGTTAGGAATGCAAGTGGAGGGTAAGATATTCCACTTGACCATTCTCTTTATCATCCACTTTATCATTGGTGGTAACGGATCCACCTGGTCGTATCTGAGGATCCCAAGCGGATTCCCCTGTCTGTCGTTTGTAATATTCTAGCAACATCCGCACTGGATGGTGATTCTTCCCTTTCCTCGCATCCACTTCTTTGGCTCAGATTACGCTCTTTCAATGAGAAGGCCCGCTTGACCTCTATCTATCAAATCGAAGATGCAATCCAGGATGCTTCTTTCATCATATTCAGAGAAAACCCTGGTATATAATTCATAGGCCTTCCAATATGTTGATAAACTTTCCTTGAACCTCTTCGTAGAATTCAAATTCTCTTTTGTTTAACTTGCTTATTTTGTAATATTCCACCATACCGGGAGCTGGCAGCTGCCTAGGATGTTCCTTTCTCCGGGCCTCGGCGAGAATCTAAACCGGTGCTAGCCGATCCGGTATATGGGATTCCGCCTCAAGCGGGAAGTATGATATTGGGCTCCATGATGCGCACTGGTCCATCCCCAGTGGGACATACGGTTCATTTACCACAAAATCTGGAGTCTGAGACTCGTTGGTGCTTGCAGTGTATTCTTCTAAGGTACTGAAATGCAGTAGATGTAGGACATTGTAGTCCGGGCATTCTACAAATGCGCCTGTCACTGATGTCCTGGTTGATACCTCAACGTTGCATGTTGGGCAACCTCTGCACAAGATATCTGGGACCGGGTGTACATCTGATCCTGTCAGAAATCCTGATTCTTCGTCTGTAGTAGGCAGGCTGGCAAAAGTCTCTCTCAGCTTTGGATCATAGATATGTCCCTCAGGAATGGGGGTAAGAAAATCACTTGCATTTCTTTGGCGCTTGCGCTCCTGTCGCAGAAAGGCTCTCTGCTTCTTCCGGCTTGCATTTTTGCATTGTGTCCTACAGAGTGGAGTATTTGGAAGTTGTTCACTGTGGGCAGTTATTAAGCCCCTCGCTGGAGTAGCTATCATGGAGGGCAGCCGAGGGCCCCTCCATCGGATCTTGTTCTGTCATCACGTTTTTACCCTTACGTGACGCGTCATCCTAAGTGGTCACCCTCAACAGTGAGGGTAGTCCCTTCTTTTCTTCATTGCTGACTATGCTCATTAGTGGACCGTTGTAGTCCAAATCAATCTGGTTGAAATCCATGTCAAAATATATGACACCCACTTATGGCGCCATGTCCTCGTTCAGTGCAAAGTTCCAGCCATCCTGGAAGGCTAAGATCAACCTCTGTCCTGACATTTTTCTACAGTCGACAGAAAGAAAAGTTAGTGGGCTGAAGTTTGGCATGAACAAGAACGAAACAGAGTACTCATTAAAGTAAATTTTAGTTTCTTTTGGTGAAAAAGATTACGCATTTTATGTGTGAGTTTGTTTCAATTTAATGGAATATTTAAATCCAAAAGTTGAAAGGAGAACGTGTGAAGTTCAAAAATTTTCTGAAGATTTTCATTAAATATGAGATTAATTACAAAATTTGGACCCGGTCATAGACATACAGCCATATAGATAACCCTAAAATAATCAAGGCTTCAAAATTTCAAAGCAAGCAAAGGCAAGCAGAGGTAAGCGGCATTAAGCAGCATCAAAACGTGTAATAGGTCTTCAAGTATCGTCCATTTAACGGTAACATGGGTCTTTCACCCCGGAAGTCCACTAACTGGTAGGCTCCTCCTGTATAAGCCTTCTCAACGACAAATGGTCCCTCCCAAGTTGGCTCAAATTTGCCACCTATTTTGCGGCGAACAAGAATAGGTCTTTTGAGCATGAGTACAAGGTCACCAATTTTGAATGTCCTGGAGCGGACCAATTTTTCATGGGCTTGTACCATCTTCACTTGATAGAGCTCCAAATGTTGTTGGGCCTCCAGTTATTTTCCCTCGAGACTCTCCAGTTCTTCAAGCCTGAGTTTTGTGCTTTCTTCTGTTGTAAGTTGGTTGGCAACAGCTACTCTGAGGATGGTGTCTGGATCTCTAGCGGTAGCACAAACTCAGTACCATACACAAGCATAAAAGGTGTACATTGAGTGGGAGTCCTGAAAGTCGTCCGGTAGGCCCACAAGGCTTCTAATAGTTTGTTATGCCAATCCCTTTTATTTTCATCGAGTGTTTTCTTCAAAATCTATACCAGTGTCTTATTGAAGGCTTCAGCCAGACCATTTACTCTGGGATAGTAAATTGTAGAGTATCTCCAATCTATCCAATGTCTTTTGAAAAAATTGTTGTTCTTCGTACTTCTGAAAGCTGTCCCATTGTCAGAGATTATTCCTTGAGGTACTCTGAAACGGTATACGATTTGACTCNTGCATCCTCGGGAGCCATCTTAATTTGGTTATACCCCGACGATCCGTCCATGAAGGAGAAAATCTCATGTGTTCAAGCGATATCCACCATCATTTCTGATATAGTTAGTGGAAACTCGTCTTTTGGACATGTCTTGTTCAAATCTCTGAAGTCGACACAAACGCGGATCTGTCCATTTTTCTTTTTAAGAGCTACAAGATTGGCTAACCACGTGGGGTACGGCTCTTCTTTAACGAAGTTGGCATCTATCAATTTCTTTACCTCGGCGATGACTTGTTCTATTTCGAGGCGCATTCTCCTGGGAGCTTGTTTGGCTGGGGTTACATTCTTGTCCACCCCAAGTTTATGGACTGCAACCTCTGCTGACAGTCCTGACATTTCATCGTAGCTCCACGCGAAGCAATCTTTGAATTCTACTAGTAGTTTGACCAGTTTTGCGGACTCTTCGTCATCAAGTAGAGAACTTATAAATGTAGGCCGGGGCCGTTCTTCAGTCCCGAGGTTAATCTCTTTCAATTCATCGTGGATTTAATTTCTTTCTCACATTCGTCAGTTCCGAGGTTAATCTCTTTCAATTCATTGATAGTAGATTTAATTTCCTCCTCAAATTTTGGGGCGGAGCATCTTCTATTGGTTGATCAGTAGAGTCATCCTCTATATCGAGACAATCCTCTTCTGACTTACTAGAAACAACAATGCAAAATTCAGAATCATCGACTGGTCCCATTCTACTAAATACGAGACCTTCTTTTGAATTGGGAGTTCTTATTTTAGTATTCCACAATTTTTTAAAGAGTTGAAATTTATCTTTTGGCATTTGTTTTGGTAAATGTCCCTGTTGAATTAACTTTTGAACACAAGGAGAAAAGTAACCAAAAGGCAATTTCAATAATTCATTAAAATCAACATCCAAATTTACATGTTTTTCAAGCTCGGTAGAGGTAGAAGCGCGATAAAATTTAATCGGCTTTGAACCAACAGACTTCCTTGACCTCCAAACTCTTGACCTTTTGAGGGAGAATCGGAGTGAGGGTCATAGTATTCACATAGTGGTTTATCCGATCATACATTCTTTCATATTCATTTCTCTCTGTATCTTTTAGGGATATCTCGTACTGAGGCTTCTTCTATTTTGTCATCATTACANCATGCACCTGACATTGGTGACATCTTCTGGCTGTTTCCATGCAATCGGACATCATTGTTGGCCAATAATATCCGAGTCTTTTGATCTTAATTTTCATTCTTGGTCCCGACTGGTGAGCGCCACACAATCCGACATGTACTTCTTTGACAGTATTTTGTGCGTCGGCTCTGCTCAAACACCGTAGCCACATTTAGTCGAACGGTCTTCTGTAGAGAACATTTCCCACCAGGGCGTAAGACATGGCCCTTCTTGTGATGTGGTGTGCCTCAGACTTGTCTTCTGGCAGCTTTCCAGTATGCAAATATTCTATTAATGGCTTGCGCCAATCTTTGTTGATATCTGCAACTGTATTCACAGTTTCTTCTTTTCCAAGTTTGTGAAGGGTTTCGAAGTCACTTCAAGACAAGACTCGTCTTCCTTGCACCGTGACTTTGATGGAATCCTCCGGGGAACACGCCATTTCCTTAGCGAGTTTTGCTAAAGTGTCGGCATGAGCATTATCTCCCCGAGGAATCCCGTAGAATGTCACCTCAGGAATATGCTCTAGCAGTTTCATCGCGTACAGATGGTATTCTGCTAATCCGGTAGAAAGTCACCTCAGGAACCTGCTCCAGGAGCTTCATCACGTACTGATGGTATTCTGTTAAGCAAAATTTAGGAGCTTCATTGTGTACTGATGGTATTCTGCTAGTCTTGGTTTCAGAATTCTGTATTGTCCAGCTTGCTGGATGACAAGTTGAGAGTCACCATAAATGGCAATGTTCGTTATATCCATCGAAATTGTTGGATGACAAGTTGAGAGTCACCATAAATGGCAATGTTCGTTATATCCATTGAAATTACTAACTCCAATCCGGTGATTAAGGCTTCATATTCTGCTTCATTGTTGGTACATGGCTCCATCAGGTGATACGAAAACCTCAACATACGCTTATCCGGCGTGATAAAGATCAAACCGATCCCTGCCTTACGTGGTATAATTGTTCCTGATCCCTAATTTTTCTTGGCTGATGAAGCACCGTCGAAGTACATTTCCCAGCGCTGTGCACTAGAAAATTCCATTTGTAGTATCTGCTCGTCTGGTAACTTGTCGTTGAGAGAGGACCCAGCTGACAGTCGGTGTGCAGCGAGAAAGTCTGTTAAAATCTATCCCTTGATAGCATGGAGGGGCACAAAAGTTATATCAAATTGCAATAAGATCATTGACCATCTCACTAAACGTCCGGAGAGTGCTGGTCGGGTCATCAATAATTGCAATCGATTAAATTTCGAAATTAGGGTGACCTTATGAGAAAGCATGTAATGTCTAAGCTTTTGGGAGAAAAAATTAATGTCAGACAATGCTTCTCAATAGGTGGATACCTTATCTCCGTCGGTATTAGGCAACGACTTTTAATGTTGCTTCTCAATAGGTGGATACCTTACCTCCGTCGGTATTAGACGATACTCAAGTAGTAGGGAGCATTTTCTTTTCCCTCTTCATTGACTTGGGCTAAGAGGGCTCCAAGAGAGTCATCTAAAGCCACAGTTTAAAGTATCAACGGTTTCCTTGGGATAGGGGCTGCCAGAACAGGAGGTGTCATTAAATATTGTTTAACGTCCTCAAAAGCACGCTGGCATTTTTCTTCCCAAATAAATTTGGCGTCCTTTTTAATTAATGCCAAGAAAGGCTGACACCTACCTGAGAGATTGGAAATAAAGCTTCTCAGATATGCTAACTTCCCAAAAAGGAACGTAGCTGTTTCAAGATTTTAGGGGGAGGCATTTCCAAGATAGCTTTAATCTTATCCAGAACGTAGCTGCTTCAAGGTTTTAGGGGGGGCATTTCCAAGATAGCTTTAATCTTATCCCCCTGATGACGGACAACGAATCCTAGAAATTTCCCGGAGGTGACGCCGAAGGCGCACTTTAATCGATTCATTTTAAGGTCATATCATCGTAACCGTTCAAACACAGTCCTCAAATCATACAAATGGTTTATTTTTTGTTTACTTTTGATGACCAGATCATCCACGTAGCATTCTACTTGATTGTGAATGAGGTCGTCAAAAATCTTC